>JAEQML010071378.1:0-16185 GCA_016904865.1 Pissodes strobi
TGAAAGTGCGTTTTTATATTACAAGTAAATATTTCGGATTTTGCATAGGCTCCTCAAAGGTTTTTTAACTAGACCATTGTTTATATACAGGGAAAGTTGTTCAACCTCGAACCGAAAAAGGGCCTCACCGGTAGATGGCGTCCGGCCTGAAATGTGCCCATTGACGAATTTCAAGAAATTACTACGCGTCCTACGAGAGACGTTGCAAGGAGGGAGCTCGTACATTTCTATTGGTGCATTGCCAAAGGCTGTCACCTGGCGGCGCGACGTGGAGTCGCGTGGACGAGTGTTTCTAATTCCGAATATCTCGTTGTTTATTTTTATATTTTTCCGCCATTGTTCAACTTGAAGAAGCTTTACTTTAAATTGTAAAATGTTTGTGTTGGGGTTGTAATGATTAATTTTGGGCTGAGTACATTGCGATTATCTATCTACGTTTTTTCTAGGTAAGTACAAAAGTACCTACTTCTTTTGTTTTGTAGTTTTTGTCGGAAATCAGAATATTGCAATAGCAGTTTCGAAGTTTAATACACAAAACAGGTTTAATTAAATACGATGAACATTTTTATAACAATCGCATATATGTATAAGGGATAGGGCAAATCTTTACATCTACTTTTTTATATCCATCAGTATGCTTTCTCATAATATTAACGTTTATTTTGTAGGTACATAAGTACCTACAATCATATACACAGATGTTGTACATCTAGGTGTCTGAACTGTTTTGAATAGTTAATTGATTGATTGATAGGCATGTATATGGAAGGATGACAAAATGTATGGAAATAATATTAAATTTAATTAATAGCATATTATGATATAAGTGTATAAGAGGGCCTTTAAAGCGCGCGCGTTTAGTTTTCTTTAAATTACCTTTTTTGGGTTGTTCCACATTTGTATTTTTTAAATTGTTCAGTTTTTGACAAGGTCTTCACAAACTAAGTCAAAATTATATTAGATTTTAATTTGTTTCAGATAAGGTCTATTTTGAGAGCATCAATTTGAAAAGAAACATCCCCTGGGCGAGAAGCTTTCTTTGATCGCTGTGCCTACAAAGTATGTCTTCCTCAGTGGTGCGAAATATTATCCCATTAAATGTGGTTCAAGAAATCTGAGCAGTTAAATTTTTAAAGACTGCTTTTTCTGTACTTGGGTACCCTTTACCTCACCTGGTAAATACATCCCTTACAACAGGAAGAGTTCCAAAGGAAATTAAAACCAGTGTCATTGTGCGTATCCCAAAAGTGCCTAGACCAAATAAACCAGAAGAATATCGACCCATTAATTTATTATCGGTAATGGACAAAATTCTGGAAATTGTGGTATGCACAACTACGACAATTTCTAGAGGTAAACAAATTGTTATTTAAAGGTCAGTCGGGTTTTTGGGAAAAGCATTCGTGCGAGTCAGCATTACAGTATGTGTGTTCGAAATGGCGTTCATATGTTCGTGATGGAAATGTCCTGAGCATTTTCATTGACCTTCAGCGTGCGTTTGGAACCATCGATAGGAGAAGATCATCTGGAAGATCGCTCCCATGTGACTAGAGTGAATAATGTGTTCTCAAATCAGGGTAATAGTGTAATAGAGGTGCCGCAGGGCAGTGTTCTGAGCCCCATTTTGTTTGTGCTATATGTCAATGACCTAGACCGAGTTTTAAATGATACATTTCTGAGTTTGTTTGCGGACGATATGTTGATCTGTGTTTGCGGGAAGGATTTTAATCAGGTAGTAGATACTATGAACTCAAAACTTGACATCCTGTATAACTGGTTGTGTGTAAATAGGCGCAGGTTAAATGTAAAAAAGACAAAGTACATTGTTTTTGACTCTAAGCAGAATTGTAAATAATTATAGGATTAAGATAGATAATAGCCCAATTCAAAATGCATATAGTATGAAATATTTAGGGGTAGTCTTGGATTCTCAGCTTATTTTTTCGTTACATGTAGATCATATTAAAAAAAAATGGAAAAAGATAGAATTTTATAGGAGAATAGCTGAGAATCTTAGTCACTGGAGTCATCTTCTTATATATAATATCATTTTATATCTGCATTTCAATTACTGTTTTTCATTGTTGATATCATGTAAAAAGGCTGATATACAAAGACTCCAGTTAGTCCAGTTGCTACAAAATAAAGCTATGCGCACTATATTGTTCTGCACATGTTATACTCACATTAATTTAATACTAAAGATACTTGGATGGCTTTCAATACAGCAAAGCGTAGAGATGTCCAATGTACTATTTATTTTTAAAACAAAAAATCAATTATTGCCCGAATAAGCTGGTTTGAAGGCGATTTATGTTTATCCCACTGGGAATTCATAATGAATGTTTTATTACGGACTTTAATATATAAACAATGTAAGTCATATTCAAAATGCGAATTGACGTTATAATTTTTTATTCACTATTCACTTTTATTCACGGAGTAAAAAAAACATTTTAATATTACTCCAAGAGTTATTTTTAGTTACTTCGTATTTGAAACAGTTGTTTGCAGTTTTTTTAAACTGGAACATGAAACTTTAAATGTAAGTATATATAATTGTATTTTTCCAATTTACTACAATTAAGGATTTTTTTACAGTGTAAAAAAAGTAATATTTTTCTATCGAGTTTGAATTTTTTAAATTAAAATAGTATATTATTTTATATGGAGGAAAAGTGATACTTTTCATGGCGCGCTCGTGTTTAACAGCCGAACGGAGTGAGGCTGGTAATAGAGAGCAAGCCATGAAAAATAACTTTTCCTCCAAATAAAATATACTGTTTTTTCTTCAAATGTCGACCAATTAATGCAAAAACATCTCTTTTTAATAGTAATAATATCTAATTATTATTAAAGATAAGTGGGTTCGCAAGGCGGCTTAGACCGGTGTCGGTGAATAGGCACAGGTTGTTGCTATAGTAATGTAACATAAAGCTGTCAGTGGACACTGTCAACAATAATTATTTTTTTAAGATTGCGTCTCCGATTGCGTTTTAATTCCGTATTGATAAGCAGTTATTTAGTAAGTTCGATTAAATAATAACCAATTTGTTCCTAAATTAGTGATTTTTAGAAATACAGTCACAAATTGAGTGATAAATACAAATTGTAGTTTAATAAATCTTGAGTTGTTGACGCTTATTTTGTTATGTGTTTGTATTGTATCTATGTTGCTATGACAACACTTTTACCTCCGCCGGCGGAAAAGTGAAAAGTAAAGCTCCGGCGGAGGAAAAACGAAACTTCACGGCCGCCTGCACAGTCGAGTAATGACGGATTTACTGACGTTTGAAGAAAAAATATTTTTTTTTACTACTAACATGATAAATCACCATTATTTACTCCATTCCTCAAATAAGAAGTAACATTTCTCACCCTAGGTAAATGATAATATTAAAAAAAACCTAAGTCAATAACGAAACGGAAAATGTCAAAATGTCAAACTTGTTAGTTTGACAACTAGTTGTCATTTCGGATTATTTGAAAAATGAGTAGGAAATGATTAATTTCAAAATCTAATCAATTCAAATAATGATAAGAATTGTATCAGTGCTAATAGTAAAAAAATTATATACAGTATGACTCACTTTTCATGACTCCCCATAATACTCTTATTAATAATGCGACTTTGTCAAAATTTAGATGGAAAGAAGGTACTTTGTATGTATGTCAGTTAGACAACTGAACTTCCAGGCTACCTGATATTTCGAATTATTTGAAAAATAAGTAGAAAATGACTAATATAAAACTCAAATCGAATCAAATATGGTAATATATCAGTGTTAGTAGTAAAAAAATTCTATATATACCTCGGTTGAGAAGGCCATTATTAACCTCGCATATTATATCCTTGCTCGGTAAATAATGGCTTACTTCTCAACCTAGGTATATAATATATTATTAATGAAGAAGTAACTTTTATGGACCAAAAATTGTTTGGCAGGAAACATGATTTTGATTTTGAATATGATTTGACACTTTTTATATATAATTTTTTAAATACTAATAAATGAGATCTGTGAATAATCTTATATTTAAATAAAGATAAAACATTAATCGACGGATTTCAATTAATTTATTAGTTGATTCTTATTAAATGGTGATGCTTTTAGGTTGTATCTACGTTAATGTAGTCCAATTACTTTTCGATATTTAAGTAATATTTAAAGTACTTATTTATGGAGTTGTAGTCGATCTAATCTCTTGATACATCAGTGTTTATCACAATAGCTATATCAGCAACTTCTGATTAAAAACGGCAAAATTAATTATGGTTTCAAATCTCCTAAACTGGTGATTAATTGTAATTTATAATATACAAGAAAGTTATTTTAAGAACATGTAACTTTACAAATTTGATAGGCAATAACACAAAACTTTAATATGAAAAAATTTGGCATCTAAGATAAAATAAATGAATAATTTCAAATGGAAATAATACAAGTGAACATAAAATAATCAGTTGAAAATAAGGGGTGGATCAAACCAGAAGTTGCCCGAAATAGCACACTACTCTCGATGCTTATTTTTATCTTATATAATTGCTCTTTATATAGGTTGATGTGTTTTATTAATTGAATTGTTTTATTTTCGAGTAAATAAAACACTCGGATGTTGTGTGTTTCACTATCCTAAATCCGAATTTTTTCAAAAATGATTTACTTCAATATAGCGAATAACCTACAGTATATATTTTGAAGAGTACATTTATATTATTTTTATTTGATTGTCAATTATGTAATAGTAATAATGATAATAATGGCTATAAGCGATTGATAGTTTTGAGCATTGGCTGTAGACTGTAGACCTGGAGCGATATTATATGTACCGATACATAATTAGTATTATGCCGAACTCATATTAAATAAAGACGTATCTAAAGTGGTAAGAGTTTTGATTTCAGTTTTTAAACACCTTATTTCTTATCTCCCCCTCTTTTGCAAAAATAATGAAATTTAATAAAATGAAAATAGTTAATTTTATTATTAATCTCCAAATAACGGGACTTTTTAATCAATAATTTGATATATACATGTTCCTGGTGCATTAAAGCATAAAATTGCAGAAAATGTTTAATTGTCTTCTTTCTATAAAAAGAAAAAATACATAAAATAACTACTATTGGAACTAAACTTAATTTTTATCTATATTTCTCTATAAACATTGTAAGTTTAAAAATTGTAATACCTTACTTTTTGACTAATAGGAAGCGAATAATCAATTTTTATAATAATTTTTTTTTATAGTTTAATAATATGTTTTTAGTGTTCCTAATTTTGAATGCGTTAAAAATATCCAGTTTATATTGTAAAATTTTACTTATTTCAATTCCAAACGTTTTACATTTAGCAAATAGGATTTTATTATTCATTATTTTCCCATTTTTTAATGGCATATGCAAATCTATTTTCTTCTATTACTGCATTAATTCAGTTATATGAATAATAGAAACTAGTAAAGAAATTGATCACAAAAATCAAGGTGTAATAAATGCTAAAAACCATTTTACCAAACAATAAAATAAATTCAATTGAAAAGTCAAGATTGGGGAAGCACGCATTGGAAATTTCATTCTATATAAAAATTAAACTGATAAAACCGGTTCTTGCCACTTAGCCTTGGCTGAAGTTCAGTTCTTGGAAATCTACGGCTCCGCGAATATAATTTTGAATTCGCCTTTCTACCCCTTCCTTTTCGTATGTAGGGTAAACATTGCATGTGTTTTCATTCAGTAATACTGTTTTTAGTGCCAGCCACTGGGGGCAGCACCTCTCCACAGACCCCGTTGAACGACTATTTCTTATAAAGATAATGCTATTACCACAGCTTATTCAATAACCAGCTACTCATCTTGCGGCGGCATCCTTTGATTTTGGAAAGTCAAGTGAAAATTTTAGAAGAGGGCCATGAGTTGATGTTTTTCTAAACGTCTGGGCATCTGAATAATACTTTTGACAATTCGTTTGATTTAAAATACGATGTTTTATCGACTAAAATCCGTTTGAAAACGTTTTTAAATGGCAAAATTGTATAAAAATACGAAATTTCCGGTATTTTTAGGGCAATAGCCGCAGCTTCGGCCGAATTTGTCGTGGATTTTAAAGGGAATATTCATTTTAAATTCAGTTCGCTTCGTGTCATTACATGGCCTGAAAAATCACGAGACCGTGAAACTGAACCGCTAGGGCACTGTCAGGATGCGCAGTGCCCGTCTCTCCAACTTTCCGATTTCGATAGAGATGAATAGCTGGTTACTGAATAAGCTGTGCTATTACTATTCGCTCTTTGGCGACTGCAAGCATAAATAACAGTGCCCTAAGCCAGTATGTGATCTTATTTCGTCGAGCGAGGTTAGGAAAACTAATGATGTAGAGACATAACCTAGTTTATGATCCTTCATTCTAAATAGGTAAGTGATGTTATTTGATGAATAGTGACTTATTCTATTTTATGTCAAAACTAAAATTAGTTCTGTCGAAAAAATAGAAATAAAGTCTTCATTAGTGCCATATCATATGATGGGGCGCTTTGCAAATCTGGCGTCAGAACTTTTTGGTAATTTTATGTTTTTCAAGACCGCCCTATCCTGTGATATGGCACTACTGCATTGTTACCTTACAGCAAAGAGTATATAATGTAAAGAGAGGACAGTAAGACAGAGCAATCAAATTAAAGAGGGATAGATGAGAACTCCGACATAAAGGGCGCCTCGTATATTATCGGACACAATCGTCAAGCAAGGACGATCAGCCAACATAGTGGGTTAAATATATCTCGTAAAGGTCAAGATTAGATTTATTAGGGAGACGTTTGGTTTAGTTTTTTAATTCGTATTGGGTAATTGAAATTAGGTGTGTAAACTTTAATTATGATATGTAACACAATTCATTTAATAGAATCTTTTAACAATCACTCGGTAAAATTATGCTTACCTACAATACATGCATTTGTCATGACTTTTCCCAAAAAATCCTCGAATTTCTGATAAAACATTAATTGTTTTAATTTTATTACTAAATATTCAGAAAATTCTAGTCTAATAATTAAGCGTCATACTCACTCGCGAATTTCGCCTTTTTTACATAAACTGTCATTTTCAGCTTTAAAATTATTCGCGGCGAAACATTTTATTTTTTTTTTACGAATTCTACCATAATTGTGAATTAACCACAAATTTCTTGACTGTTTTGCTATATTTATTTGATTATTCTTTTCAGGCATTGGGTTCATTAGTTAAATTGTAGAATAGATACTTTGACCATTGGAAAATAATATTAATTATAATTTTCTTCGGTAGAGATATTATTATTTTATGTTCCGTTTGCGTCCTTTTGATAATTATTCTAAAACTGCGAAATACCCACCAGCTAAATGACACCAGAAAAGAAAATTTTCGGTTAGAAATATATTTTTAAAATGCGATTTTCGCAATTTAGTTGCAGAAATGAGATTAATTGAGTCCATTCTAGACTTAAAAGTATATTACTGACCTGCTTACACCTTCCGGTACTTGGACCTAACCTATAAAACCTATTCCACTAAAAGCATAAATTCACAAATAAGTTAGAACTATTTGAACTTTTTAGCAAATATTCGCGTCAATGAGTATGGACTAAAACGCGAAAAATCAACAACTGTCAAAAAAAGGGGAAATATGCGGAAGTGAATATGAAGCATTAAAGTGAGATTCGAATAGAATTTACTTTTTTGTTGGTTTATCTACATACTAAGGGTTTATCCCCTCTATGTTTTGAATGAAACTTTCCTTTAAAATAATCGAAAAATATTGATTACACCTTTTTAATTTAAACTGAAGGAAATTCTTATTTGATTAATTAAAGCTTTTAGACGTCCTGAATAAATTTTAATAAAAATTCGCCGAAAACATTAAAAAACTGAATTTTATCATATTTTTTAATTAAAATAAGTTGAGCACTGAGTTTTTAAGAAATGCAAAAGTTTGAACAAATTCAGAGAATTTGAATGAAAATCACTAGATATAAAATTTTATCCTAGCAGAAAGTATTAGATATTTAGTAAATTTTGTCCTCATTTCCGTTATTTCGACCCACAGTGATGAAATCGATTATTCGCCATCTTGTTTGACTTGACGTCAATATCGCCCGCCTTAATAAAAAGTTACATCCGGCAACGTCGCGATATCTCCGAGTTAAAGGGACGAGGTCATTGAAACGGCTGACGAAAGATCAAAGGAAACTCGCCAGCTGTCTTCTCTTCATATTATATACTCTTTGCTTACAGTGTAGGCCTATACAGGATGTAACGTAAAGGTTGGAAATAATTAAAGAGTGGATTTCTTATTAAAAATTAATAGTTTTTCTTCATTATGAAGTTACAAGGAGTTAAATTTGTTCAGGGAATTTTGTTTTTGTTTGATAACTTTTAAACACTATAAGATAAGATGATGAAATTTTAGCTTCGGTTTATCTGGTAATGCGCTCGTAGAAATTTTTTTTATCATACTAGAAGAAATCCTAGGACGCTGCTGATAAAAATATAGTTGTCTTAATTTTCTACAATTTGCATGGAATTTTAAACAAAATATCACTCTTGCCTTCCCTTTGTGTCTCTTGCCATTTTCCTATAATTAAACATTTTGTAAATACCAATTTCTCCACGGATTACACATGAAAATGAAGGCAACAGGAACATAATTGAGTATGCTGGATGCACGCCATTAAGTAACCTACGAAGTCGATTGTTTACTTTTACTAGGACATTATCAAATAAAGCAACGGCTAAAATTTCATTTCCTGAACTTTAAGTATTCAAATAAACTGCCGTTCATAACTTGCAAACATTAAAAATTCGTGGTCCGATTTTAATAATCAATATCTTAACCAATAATTGATGGAATTAAATGCGGTTTTCGAAATAATAACGCCCAAAGCTTTACAAATCAGCTGACTTGTACTAAATACCTGAAATGATCCATATTCAAATTATACAGGGTTATTCGCAATTGCCTCACAAAATTCAAAATATTCACATCTCTCCCAAATATGCAGAAGTCCTTTTTTATGGGTTTGATGATAGGACAGTAGTCATTGGCTCCATACCTCGGGACGTTTTCGAGATTTTTCATTTATCGATAGCGTTTAAAAAATTGCTTAAATATCTTGAAAATCGGTATATTGGAAGTATATACATGAAGGTTGTTATGATAATCGGCATTTTTGGGGCTTCTCGGCGCGAAGAACTAACAAAGTTAAAATTGGATCAAATTGAATACAATGATTTGTATATAAAAATTGTGATTCCATGCTCGAAAAACAAAATTATCCGAGAATTTGTTAAGCTAGTTTTACACTTATCCAAGTTCATGTGAAATAACTTTGACATGACGGCCTTGAATGAATTTCGCAAATGTAATACGGGACTTTGATATCAAATAACTTCAAGGTCGCCTTGTCAAAGTTCTTTGGTGCAATTAGAACACGTCCAATTTTCATCAAATATATGATCAAATTCGGGGGTACCAACATAGACATATAAAAAACCAGCCGCAAGAATTATAGCTAGAGCTGCAGCTTTATTTATGTTTAAAGCTGTACGTTTCTTCATTATTATATAACAACACAATAATCAAATTTATCAAGTCAAAATATCCAATTTAGCATAACCTAAAAATGTGGTAAGTTGCCAGTTGGTAACAGTTTAGAAACATCATTGGCGTCAACGAAATTCACAAGTGTAAAACGGTGCCGTCAAATTTTCTCTTCATCATATAAATAATTGTACAATAACTTTGATCAAAGTTCTTTGACATAAACTTGGATAAGTGTAAAATCGGGTAAAACTAGCTTTATAACAGAAAGAAATTTGACAGGTGTCAACTGTTTAAGTATTTTTCGAAAATATGCTAAACTTGGTCCTTTTAATGCAACTCACAGGCGTTTTTTGGTATTCTACGGAAAAGGAAAATGGACCTCCCAGCGTGTCGGAATGAATAGTTTTGGAAGTATACCAAAAAAGATTGCAACAAAACTTGGATTGAAGAATCCCGAAGGAGACACTGGACATTGTTTTAGGAGGTCCTCAGCCACCATTCTAGTTGATGGTGGTGCAGATATGCAGATCTTGGAGCGTCATGGGGGCTGGAAACCCTCTTCTACGGCAGAAGGCTACGTTGAGAATTCTTTAGAAAATAAGAAACAAATAGCAAAGAAAATCATGGGGTCAGACACGGATTTAATGATTGGAAATTAGAACGTAAAGGGCTCCATCACATCCACTTCTGGTATAGAAATTTCTAACTGTAAAAAGTGTATTATTAATGTTTATAATAAACCTTAAGTGTTATAATTTAATAATAATTAATTTTAATTAATAATTGATAATTAATTTTATAATTGTTAATAATAAATAAATCATTCTTCTAAAAAGTGTGGTTTTATTTAACAGCAAAATGTTAATAAAACCGTTTTTTTTCATTACAGCACTAGTTCTGTAATAGGCGCCCTTAAATACGATTTATTTCTATAAATAAATCTGTAAAATTCATATTACTAAATGAAGTTGTTGTCATAAAGGTCATTACTTCACTATTTAAATTTTAATCAGCAGTTCAACCAATCGACTATTAATATGTCCTTATTAACAATATTAAAAAAGTAATATTTATAGAATAATAAATATTGTCATAACACATTTTAGTGGCACGCATTAAATCTATATTTTTATTTGAGGTTTACCGGTCAATCATGCAGTTGCATTCCATCAAATTTGACACTGATTTAGAATATCTCTTAATATTTAAATACATTAAAAAAAAAAGAGAGTATACATTATAGTATATTAAGATACTTAATACTAGTTTTAAAAGATCATATTGTATCGCACGAGCACGAAATTAGGAAACGACCCGCTTGCCGGGAGTTTCCTAACGTGCGAGTGCGCTAAATGTGTTTTAAAACGTGTATTTTATACTATTTTTTCTATTTTGCAAGTTTTTAATGAAAAACATTAATTTATTCATGTCGCGATCAAAAGTTGGACGGCCATCTTGTCACTTTTGACGTCTGAATTATTAGGAATCCCATTCAAAACGGTGTCGAAATTTTTGCTAGCGAGCCTTGACATTGAACAATTTTGTTAATATCATAGCAACCACTCAACAGTGTCGAAAAGAGCTTCTTTTCGACACTACTTTGCGTATCGAAAAGACTTCTTTACGATACCAAAATAAAAAACGTTATTTCTATATCTACGCCATATTATTCGACACTGACTTGGCAACTTTTGTTCTAATTGTAGTTTCTTTGTATCAATGTGTCCAGGAATTGATTCCGGAATAGGGAAAACTTTTATTTAACAATGATAAGGATTATGTTCCTGTTAAGAGTTTGCATTCAAAGCCAAAAGACACCGGGCGGCCTCAATACCACCTTAAATAGGTGATATAATGGCGGCATTTGAGCTGACGCCAGCGAACGGCGCGAGTTTTTTGTAATTTATGGATTCTAAAAGTTTGATAAACAGCGAAAACTGTAAGGGATATCAACAGATTAAATGTCTACGTTAGTTTGGAACAAATATTATGTATTTTCATAAATAAAAGCGTAGGTAAACGTCTAGGCTAGGTTGGAACAAATATTATTTATTTTCATCAATAAAAGCGTGGGTAAACGTCTACGCTAGGTTGGGACAAATATTATTTTATCTTCATACATAAAGTGCTATAATATTTTATATTTTTATTCATAACCCTGTGTGTTAATTATGTTTCATACAGGGTGTCGTATGTGTTTTATATACTAATATGGTTCCAATGTCTCCGACGGCGATGGTTGCAAGGATTGCGAAATCTGTGGATTTACGAAATAAATATATAATTATATAATTGGTTCTAAAAAGTCTTGCTTATCCTGAAAAATTTAAATAATTGAATAAGTTTCACTTATACTATCACGAACTAATTTAAGATCGTATGTTATTCGGCAAGAAAATTTCACACCAAAATTTAGGGATATTCTGCCTGTATCCAATATTTCAAAAAGCTGATAATTTGGGAACCCCAGCAGGATGGATAGAGTATAACTGATATTCTCTAAAAGTGCACAAGGTAGTGCCAAAAAAACTGTCAGATAGTAAATGGTTGATTAGAAATTTCGACAGTCCACATATGTATCCCGTTCGCTTGTTTGAACTGGTTTGAAAAAAAGGAGAAATCTTATTCAAATCGAGAGATTCTTCTTACCTCCAAACCCATAAGTAAACCCAATTCGAATGGATGGTATAAGAACAGACCAGTAGGTAAGAATTTTACATCTTAAACCGTAAGAATTTTACATCTTAACCGAAGAAGTCAGCAGCTTCTGATATAGAAATTGACACTAAAAAAGTTAAAAGCGCCAACCATTCTGCAAGACCAACAGCTGTTTCGAATTTGGCCAAAGAGGGAGTTGATAAACAGTGAACAGCTCACTAAATTTACTGGACGCAGTAATAACCAATCAATCAAATCTTGCTTACAATAATTAGACGTTGAACATCATCAAGAGATGATTGGAGCCATGAGGAGAACTTTGCCAACTACTAGCAAGTTTAGTCATGATCAGAGCAAAACACAATATCAAACAAGAATAACGAAATTACAAACTTTACTTGCGTATTGGCAATTTTCGTTCGTTAAAGTTGGTAGAAATATATATTTTTTTGGAAGTAGCACGATCCAACATATTTCGTTATACACCTAAAAAAAAGCGTGTGCACTATGTGCGGATATCAGAAGTGAAACGCCCTAGCCTCGGATTTGGTTAAAAAGTAGTTTTTTTAAATATACCACTATCACCACTCAATTAACAAAAAGGAAAGGCCTAAATAAAAAAAAAACTATTCTTCATAAAAGTTTCGCTTATATGTCTTGACAAGGTAATAGAGCAAATCCCATATTTTTATCCTGTAAACTAACAAGGATATCACAATAACAATGTTCTCATATTTTACTTCCGCCAGGTCGTGTCGCTCGCTCATCGTGTATCGCCCGCCGCGGTCCCGACCTTCAAATTTTATTCCCGGCGCGCGTTAAGAACTTTCACTTCAAAAAAACTAACTTTAGTTACATCAAATGCTAAAACTCGGATGAGTAGTAGAGTTCAATCTATAACTTTTTGGCAAATATAGTTTACAAAGGTGGCAGAAATGTATATTTTAAAAAGTAATTCACAACACTTCTAATGAAAAAAATATATGATTGACATGATGGTTTGTTGCAGTAAGCGCCCATGTGACATAATATCATAATATATTATATGTAATTTTTTCGTATCACGCATATTTTTTTTTGAAAATTAATAACAATCTAACGTTTCAGGACAAACAAAAGGTTTTATAAAGACACTTTTTTCGTAAATCAACCAGTAAAAAAACTTTCGCTCTTCCGGAGTCAGTGCGTGGACACACTGTATGGTATAACAATAACACCATGCATTATACGGTAAATACTACAACGGATACTATCTATCTTTATTTCACAGGAGTTTGATAGATGTTTACTGATTTTTAAAATTTTTCAGTTTCTGTTTGAAATCCTTCTTATAATTTTCATTTCATTTGCAAAATTTAAACAAGTTTGTATTTACCATCTTTGAAATGAAAAACAATTTATGTTGATAACAGTCACTATCTTTTCTTCCCAGCCAAGCGTAATTTTTGGAAATTATAGTATTTTTTTTTATCTTTGTTCCTATAAGCTCCTGCTCTTTGATTTTGTCAAATGTCTCTTTACATAAATCCATCGAGTTTTTCACCATATTTTTAGTACTTTTGTTTGGCACCGCAAAATGCATTCTTATATTAGTAGCATAGTTTTTATTTAAAATAAAATCTGAATGAGAATATTCCTGCTTACAGTCATAAAATAGTTTACCCAAAGATTTTCTTCACACGATCAACTGTCACAGCAAGCGCATGCAAAATGCTATTCAGATCTTTAATCTTCCTTTCTTAATTATTATGCCTCTATAAGTATTTTTAGGAATGTAAATAAATATTAATTTTGCGGCTCCCGAAATGACCGGGAAACCCAGACACCAGTTGCACACAGCCGCAAACAAATTAGTTGTTTGTGACACAGCTGCAGTCGGCTCCTTACTCGCGGATCGCGACAACCCTTCCGTTAATTTGTTTCTTCCACCGCAAACAAATAATTAGCTACGCGCTATCCACGTATCCTATTATTTGAATCGAACGATATCGGCAACAGTGCAGAAACGGCGATCGGCTGCTGGGAGTAAATTTGTAGGGAAAATTAAATTCACGTCGCTCGATGCGTGTAGTGCCATCTCTTTAAGTATGATAGAGATTCGGCGTTCGCCAAATCACCGTTTCATTTCTTTTCATTCTGACCAGACGCCTGTTGCGTAGCTATATTGTTTGTGCTTTAAGTGTCAAACCAAAATTGGGCCAGGCGAATAGGCAACAATTATTTGAAAGTTATTGAGAACTTGGAAATTTAGATAAACAGCGTCATTTTCTTCTCAAATGCATGGAAAAAATTGCCCCAGCGATAAGATTCACAAACAAAAGTAAGCCAAGACTATTCAACAACTTTCATTTTTATATCGCGGCTGAGAAAAAAAGAGTCTGCAAACGGTCTTTCATGAATACTTTAGGTATAAGTGAAAAAAACAAATTAAATGGGGCTTTTGGAATCGGAGAAAAGAGGAAAACACGACAACCACTATCAAGTCGATGCTAGAGTCAAACAATCAGTTAGAGACTTTATCAATGCCATTCCACGCATTGAGTCATTACCTCAGGGCGCAAACATCGCGCGAATACATTGAAGGGGGTAGGAGTCTCGCTGAACTTCACCGAGACTAAAAGAAACATCAAAATAAAAAAGGTGAGTCACCTGCAAATCTGGTAATGTTCTCAAAAATATTCAATGAAGAATTCAACATTTCGTTTTTCTCTCTCAAAAAGGACTTGTGTAACTTGTGCGAGGCTATCAAAAACTCGGCAGATGATCCTACACTGACAGAAAAGTATAAAGATCACCAATATGCGAAAGTTCTAAGCAGGATTAGTAAAGACTTAGACAAAGATTATGCGCGTGAAAACACGTCATCATACATTGTGTGCTGTTTCGACCTACAACTTGTGATGCCATTCCCTCGCGGCAATACCTCACTGTTTTATTACAAGTCTAAGGTTAATTGCTTTAATTTTACCATAACCGACATTTTAAATGGAGATACGAAATGTTATTTTTGGCATCAGGGAGAGGGTAACAGAGGAGCGAACGAAATAGCGTCCTGCATGTTCAAATATTTGGAAGAGCTGACCGGAAAAATTGATAATGATAACTTAGAAGTTGTGTTTTAAAGTGACAATTGCTGTGGACAAAACAAAAATAAATTTGTTATGGCGTTGTTTATGTACGCTGTTTATCACTTAAAAATAAAAAGTATTACCCATACATTTCTAATCTGCGGTCATACGCAGAACGAGGGTAACGCTGCTCTTTCAGTTATTGAGAAAGCTATGTCTCCGAGGCTATGTCAAAAGAGGGCCAATTTTTTTACCGCAACAATATACAAATATTATCAGAACAGCTAAAAAGACAGGGGTACCCTATGAAGTCATAGAATTATGCCATACTGATTTTTTCGACGCAAAGAACCTGCAGACGCAGCTGGGCAACAACTTTGATAGAGACATAAATGGGAAAAAAGTTTTATGTTCTAATATGAAAGTCGTGAGATTTGAGAAGAACAAGCCTTTTTCCTTTCAAGTGAAAACTTCCTATGAGAGTGATGAATTCCAAGAGATAGTAACAAGAAAAAGAGCAAGAAAAAATTATTCTAAGTTGATTCTGGTCCCGGCCTACACAACTAAGCCAAGGATAGATGCAAGGAAAAAGAGAGACTTACTAGATTTATTTGAAGCCAATGCGATACTTAAGTCCTACTTACTTATTTATTGGCCTATGTTGGATATTGAGGATGGATTTTATTTTCAAATCCTCGTTTTATATTTCAAATTCAATTTAAATTTTTTTGGTCTGGTTTTCTCCTTACATGAAATTGAAATTTAATTAAGCTTAAACCCAGATTTTAAGAACGAATTTCAGTTTCAAGTTGGTACTGGTTGCACATGTTTATTGCTTTATATTTTTTATGTTGTTCTTTTCTTACATTAAACACAAATTCAATT
>JAEQML010071379.1:0-16184 GCA_016904865.1 Pissodes strobi
GATATTTTTCCGTTATTTTTCTCGCGATACGCAGCATATACAATACTTATTTATTCATCTTATGCTTATATAGGGAGTAATAAAAAAAAGTAGTATTACAATCTTCTATCACAGTTAAAAAAATATGTGTGGCCACAATACGAGTAAAAATTATTCAGGCTGCTGCATGTTAGAATTTTATTTCAAGTGCACCATGAATTACATGACGTCTAGAACTAAGAATCCAATGACATCCACATCCAATGAGTCATGTTCTGCTGTTATTTTGGTTTGTTTGGGTTCACCAAATGACATTTCCGATTCATCATTCGCTCTTTCCGTTTCATCACCACCTCCATTTGCAGTAGAAGAAAACTACTTACCAGACGATTTACTCACTGCACAAAAGCAACCGACAGTATTAAAACTGGCAAAACTTTTCAGCCAACAATATTCCAATAAAAATTGAAGAAAGACGAACTAATCTTCCTTAAGCTTCCTGTGCTGCTAGCCCCAGAGAATCTCAAGAAGAAAAAGGAGACAATCTGCCTTCCGCATCCTATGGCAACAGTCCAACAAAAATTGAAAAAAAGAATTAATCAATCTCCCTTCAAGCGCGGCTGTTTCTGAAGCACGTCCAGCAAAAAAAGATTCCGGTAATTTTTATGCTCCTCACGACATCGAAATTTACAGACATTTTGTCACAGATGAGAACCACTAGATTTTCAAAACAGTATATTAAAAGCCACCAGGTTCGCTTTAGATTTCTCATGAAGAAATCGAAACAAACAAAATTTTTAGCCATTCTTTTGATGATGCGCATCTCTCATCTTCCATAGATGCGCATGTTTGGTCGAACAGAGAGAGATTTGGCAATTCTCTTATCCAGAAGACTATGAAGGTTTGAATGCCTACTCAAATGTGTACAGGGTGATCCAAATAACTCTATAAATTAAAATATCTCTATTATTTTTGAAATTAGAAAAAAATATTCCGAACCAAAGTTACTTGATTTCATCTGCTTTTGCAAATATTTGTAATTTAATGTATACATGACGACTTTGTCCTTTTAAAATAAAAAAACTTTACGAACTGCATTTTTTTTTTGGAAGGACTCGGTCAAGAACTGCAAACTGAATAACAAGGAGCGTAAAGTCAAGCCCCTGCTCAACACCGACGAACCGTTATGTCCGGACGGTTCGTTGGCCTGCGGCGACGGCAACCGTATGGAAAGAGGTCTCTTCTGTAACGGAGAAAAGGACTGCGCAGACGGATCTGACGGAAACACTTGCGGTAAGCCAACATCAGCATGCATTCTTGGAGGAAGAGTTGTTATTGATGAGGCTATGGGGCCCTGGCAAGAAAGATTAGCTTTTCGTCAGTATCTCGAAAAATCACACAAATATGGGGTCAAAATTGATAGAAGGATTTACCTACGACCAAAGATTTACCTACGAGTTCAAAATTTATGCCGTTCAAAACTAAGGAAGTGCTACTATCAAGGGACATACGTATTCTATTTCTATAAAATTAATGTGGGGAACGAAGGGCGCACATTGTATGTTGATAATTTCTATACAAGTGTAGAGCTCTGTCAAAATCTTCTGAATCGTAAAACATATTTCTGCAGAACTCTAAAAACTAATAGGATGGGAAATACAGAGGCAGTTGTGTAGGATAAAAATAAGAGACAACTGTTGATGATAACTAACCAGAAAGATGAGCTACTTCCAACAGGTGATAGAAATAGGAAAGGTGAGGATGTTATGATGTGTTGAAACCCAGTGCAGTTTGCTTACAATAAACCAAAATGTTGTGGATATATATGTGATGTGATCAACAATGACCGGATTCTATCAATACCTGTGTAGGAGGTATTGATTCTATGCCTTTTGCATATACAGTAATGTATGGATAATCCGAACAGAAAGTTGGCAGATCCCGTTCCGTTTATCAAAACGTTCGGATTATTGAATTCATAATAAATGATATATTAATCATACAAATACATTCCCACCACAAAAAAATTTGGTGTCAATGTCATAACAACTTTCATTTATGTTTATACATATGTATTTCAAAATAAAAACAAACTTCTAAGAAATGGAAAATCTTACATACATTAGATACATATTGCAAATACAAAATATTCAGTAAAAGTTCAGATTACAGAATTCGGAATTCAGGATGTTCGGATTATGGATATCATTTTACACATTGTGGCGGTTCGGATTATAGGGTATTTCGGATTATAGGGGATTCGGACTATCCATACATTACCATATATGCATTTTTTTACATATTTTTGTGTTTTTGAAGACTAACTGCATATTTTTAGAACGGTTGCATATCCAAGCATGTTTTGAGATTTTTGTTCTAACTTCTTTAATTTTATTGCCTGCCGCCACGCCGCCCGCCGCGCCGCTTGAACTCAATCAAAGAGTCGTTCTGGGTTCTTCATATTAAAAAGTGATTCGTCATTTGTTTCAAAACTATGTGTTTTGATACGATTTTAATCAGGCTGCCATGTGCTTTGTAATGAAATTCAAAATAAAAATTCCCTGGAAAACCATTGGCATACCGTTAAGGTGGGCCCGAAGGGCTGGTATGGCCACGTGAACTTGTACTTGAATAAGGACATTTTCGGCGTTTTTAAAACAAGCTACCACTGATAAGTATATAAGTTCTTGTTATAAAACTGCTTAAGGAAAGATGGCATACCGATTGCGTATGCCCAAGTACTGTTTACATTGCAAAAATCTTGTACAGTTATGGAATAACATTCTGTGATTTTAGTCAGTGCAAAATTTGTTGTAATATTAAGTTTGCATCGTAAAATGTTGATATGTAATATGGCATACGAGTTGTGCGGGTTCGTCATATTAAAAAATGAAAATGAAGTGGCAAATTAGGAAAACAAAAATCCGTATTTTTAAGCAGTATGCATTTTTGTTTTTATTATAATCATGGTATATCTAGGTGAAATACGAAACGGCATACAAGTTGGGCGAGTTTTCCATATAAAAAACTGTAAAAAAATTAGGAAGAAAATCCGTGTTTTTAATCAGTATGCCTCTTGGTTTATATAATTAAAGTTAGTAATTTACTTTGTTAAAATAAAAACGGCATACAAGTTGTGCGGGTTTATCATATTAAAAAAATGTAAAAAAAGTTTTGTTTCTGACGGGAACCGAACAGGGTAGCCGCACGCATATTTGTATGTAGCAGACGCGTTAGCACCTTGCCATAAGTTTCTAAACAGTTTTTTCTTGATTTTGGGTATGTCTTGGGTTAGTTTGTGTTAGCACCTGGTTAGTTTCCTTTTCATGAGCCCCCGTAGCGAGCGCTACGGGGACTCAAGAAAAGGAAACTAACCCAAACTAACCCAAGACATACCCAAAATCAAGAAAAAAACTGTTTAGAAATGCTAACGCGTATGCTACATACGAATATGCAGCCCGCACTGCAAGAACCTGGCATGATGCACTATCAGAGCTCGTCAAGTACGATGCGTCAATGAGGGAAAGGTTTCCTATTCTTTTCAGCGTGGCTACACGTTTCTCAGAGATGGAGCATGAGAAACTGTGTTTCGTGTGTGAAAAATCAAATCCTGTCATAAAACTGTTTACATACAGTACTTTATCAAAGTGCGCGGAAACTTTGTAGTTAGAATAAAGCATAAACTGAAGTACAGTGAGTGTAAAATTCCAGTGGAAATGAGTGCCACCTTTGGTTACCACCCGAGGTGTTATAGCACTTTCAATGCTTTGAAACATAAGTATAGGTCTAATGAATCTCAATCAAGCATGTAAGTATTTAACTGTTATATATTACTACAGCATAAGCACAAGCTTTGAATATAAAATTGACAGGAACGAGCAATGTTCAACTCTCATCACTGCTAGGTGTTTTTAAGATATAAATATAGAGCGTTGAACATTTACATATTTTTATCTTCTTTCTTTGGTAATTATTGAGATTTTAGTTACATATTTGGTACATATACACATTTAACTTGTTCAATATTATGTCTAGATATCTTTTCCTTTACTTTCTTCTAAGAAAATATGTAATTATTGTGTGAAAAGTGTAAAAATCACTATCATTTCAATTTCATATTACTAAGGTAGTATATCTATGTTTCAACTTTCCTAAAGATCAAAATAGAAAAACATAATGGGTTTCCAAAAAGCAGTACTGTTTTATGTTCCCGTCATTTTGCTGATAAAGATTGTTTTGATCAGTGGCGGATTTGCAGTCTCGGCCGCCCTAGGCCCCAAGCTATCAGCCGCCCTTTTCTCAGCATCCACCATATAGACTACATAATGAAATTACTTTATTGCCAACTTAAAATCTGGCCGCCCTAGGCCCGGGCCTACCGGGCCTTAGGGTAAATCCGCCACTGGTTTTGATCGATCATCTAAGCTTAAAATGAGGCTACTACTAAATGCTATTCCAACAATTGTAGTTGACCGATTAAAATATATAAGTTATATGTATTTCGATGAAAAGCTTTCTTATAATTTATTTTTCCTATTATTTTTCCTGTCATGTAGAAATGTTGCCATAAAACAAAGCTATTTCTCTATCAATTTTCTATCACCATGCAATAAAGAACTCCAACAACACATATTGCGTACGTCATATATTAGTAATATGTGGAACAATGCGTACTTGTCTCCAAGCACCTTAAAACCGACGGAATTTGGCTGGATCATAGAGCCGAATAATACCTTCAAACCCTCCGTTGGTTTGAAGGCGACGAGGTTCCGCAATTCGTTCATGAAGTCTTCATTGAACCGAACGCTACAGAAGGTAATACAAAAAGAAATGACAACCTTCACTTATCATTTACACATATTATTTAAGGTCCTATTAAAATGTGAAATACCTATGATTATTTACAGATCATGAAAGGGACTTTCAAGATGACAGGGAATCAATCGCAGCCTTGGATGATGATGATGATAACAAAGACGATGATGATGACGGCCCCAATGATGAGGAAGACGATAAAATCGACATCGACGTGGATAGTGACACATAAGAAGAGGAGGGTAATACCGACGAAGAACTAATTAAACTTCAAAATAGATATTGTTGAGTGATGGGAAAAATGTACTCCATAATTATGATTTATATAATTGATTTCCAATAAACTATATTTTCATAAATTCTTTTTGTATTCTCTATTTTTTTAAACTTTAGACCTCATCAATCGGTGTGCCATTTATTATTCTACCTACATATACCATGATTGTAATAATAACAGAAAGGCATACTGCTTAAAAACATAAAAAATGTTACGTTTTTCTTACACCGGTTTTTTCTATATTTGCATCTTTTTTAAAATTTTCGACAAGCTTGGGCCTTATCGATCGGTATGTCATTTGTTCTTCCATCTACATATACCATGATTATAATAAAAATAAAACGGCATACTGCTTAAAAACACGGAATTTATTTTTTCTATTTTGCAATATTTTTTGCGTATGCCTATAATTTCTACCCTATCAAACGATATGCCAATATCATGTACAGGGTGTCCCAACGATAGAGTAAAGTAAGTTTCTGCTCAACTGATACTATTTGTGTCAAAATCGTGCATGCAATAGCAATAGCTGCATAGGTTCCATGTGCGGGTCATTCATTAAATCTCAACCTTGTCGGTTGACTTTTGTGAAATGTCTACTTCCTTCTTCGGCGTGGAACCAGAATTATACAATTTTTTTTCAGTATGAATACAACGATCGATGGTATCGTATCCAGTCTGTAAAAAAATTATCCATATACGTTGGAGTGAACGCGCAAATGCTAGCAAAGCATTATACTCATCCTATGAAAAATCACTGACGTTCTTTAATTAATAGTTGAGGATGAATGTGAACAATCTGCTACAAGATCAGAAGCCAAAAGTATATATGATAATCCAAAGCAATTAGAAATTGCAATAAAGGTGTTTGTTTGGAATAAAATATTGGAAATATTTAATCAGACAAGCAAAGCTTTTCAGGCATCCATTTGCAGTTAGCGCGACCTTTGAAAATTGACCTTTTACAGTTTATGATAAGCTCTAGAATCTAAACGACTCAACTTAGAGCGGAACGGTTTACACTTCCCTATCATTATTTTTCATAATCTATTGTCTCACATCAAGGTTCAGTTTAACTGGGAATGGACGCCCCTAGATATTTCTCTACAGGAGAAGGTAGAGGAGGCTCTGACTACATTCCTAAGGCTCAGAGTCGTTGGTTGCACACCAACGACTCTGAGCCTAACCCAAACTAACCCAGCATAAAATGTGGAGAGACTAGACGCCACCTGTGGGAAGGGACAGTCGGAAGACTACCACTACTACAGGCCAGCACAGATAGCATATCTTCCAAGTTTGTCTTTGATAAACTATATGATGTACAGGATGACCCGTTTATTATGGAGTGACACGTTATCTCAGAATCTACGGGGTGCACCAAAAAAAAAATAATGCAAAAGTTGTTTGGATTTATTTAAACTTATAAAATAATATATTTTTATATATACAGGTTCTTGTTTTCGTAGACAAGTATCAACTTCCTTATTTTAAATATAATACCCTGTATATATTAAGGCATTTTTGAATTCCTCCAAAAATTCTAGTTATATTTTATATTTAATATCCCATCCCTAAGTCTAACCGTATTTGACATATTTTGAATTTTATGTCAAAAATGACGTTTGTAGGTTTAAATATAACCACGGCACGGCACATATTATGTGCCGTGATATAACCAGAGAATACTAAACTGTTGAGAAGCGACAGAATAATTTCAATCTAGTATGCGAATTCGCCAAATATGCTGCTTTTCCGTCACCGTCCGTCAGTGTCGACATATGTCATTGATGTCAGCAGATAAGTTGTTTTGTAGTCCAAGTGGCAATGTCGCTAATAGTGCATTTTTTAACGATCTGTATTTTCGCTTCATTATTGATTTTTCTCGATTGGCATATAATAATAATAATTATAGGCATATCGAGTTCGGGTAACAATTGTGTCTATAGAGGATGTCCGGTTGTTACTGGGCAAGGATTTAGTTTATTTTCGTTTCCCAGAAATCCAGAACTGTAAGTATTTATTTTTATATAAATTATTTCTTAAAACTATTTATTAAGTAGTTATCCTTTTAGGTAACAGTCGAGTTTTAGTATGTTACTGAGTTGTCAAATTCATGTTTTTCTACCATTAGGTTATTCTGGAATGAAAATATTTAACTTAAAACTAATAAAATAATATTATATTTTTCTAACTGACGTGAGTTAAGAAAGGTTAAACTATTCACAACACGAATGAACACTTATATGAGTTTGGGTGCCCTTCCTGGAGATGCCTTGGGTACAATAGATGCTTTATATTTATTTAATAATCTATTTGACGTGTTATATTCGTACTCCTTACGACCATCTTATAAGTTTAAGAAAGTATTTGAAGGCTCTCAATATCAAATTAATTTTTTAAAAGATGCTTTATTGTCTTTGTCTGAAATGAAATTTTTTGACAAAATTAGCAAGGACAAAACAACAGGGTAAGATTTGCAAAATGTTGGACTGTAACAATGCATGGGCTAATCAAATTGTGGGAAAAACTTTCAAAAGCAAATTTTAAATACTTAAAAACAAGACGTATACATACAGATTGCATCGAAATTTTTTTTGGAACTGCCCGGCAACAAAGCGGTAACACTGTTAATCCCATCCTTATACAGTTTCAGACCGCCCTCCGAAAGCTATTTTGGCAAAGTTGTTTTCATACGGACCAAATGAACTGCCAAGAAGATATTGATCAATTGCTAATTAATTTTGATACCGCACATGTAGCTGAAAATATTGTCAATGAAGAACATCAGTTAACTAATACGATAACTCTACCAAACTATAGCTACAGAAATGAAAACCTAACAACTCAAATTGCCTTCAGCTATGTTTGCGGTTATCTGATAATTAAAAAGGTACTTGATATACGTACAGGGATATCCAACGAGGACTAGACAAGGCGATTTTTTGACTTTCCCTGTACTTTTACAAAAAAAAAAACTAAAATAGCCATCTTATGTAATTTTCTCCCGCGCATTCGTATATGTTCAGCAAAATACAATTGAATATCAAATAAAAGTGCTAGGGGTCACTATGATATTTTTTTAAATGGAACATCCTGTATATTACTACATTTTTGTACTCTCTAGAAAAATCTAAACACATTTTGTATATAATATCTTATACCTATGTTTAACTGTTTACCAACTATTGACAGTTGAAAGTTGAGCCTGTCAAAGTGTCAAAATACCCGACTTTCAACTGTCAATATTTGGTAAACAGCTAAAGATCGGTATCTATAGGATATTATATTATACACAAAATGTGTTTAGATTTTTCTAGTGGTAATATACAGGCTGTACCATTTAAAAATATATCAAAGTGACCCCTAGCACTTTTATTTGATGTTCAATTTTTTGCTGAACATATCCGAATTCGCGAGAGAAAATTACATAAGATAGCTATTTCAATTTTTTTTATAAACGTATCGTCAAAAAATTGCCTGGCCATTCCTCGTTGGATAACCCTGTACATAGCTGCGATATATGTGAATCATTTGCAAAGGAATGTAAAAACTTAGACGTTTCTAATTTATTAATCCATTTAAGAGCTTTCACAACGGAAACTGATATTTATGGCGCGCTAAAATCTCCACCAGAACAATTTGTTAATTTTATTTATCAATTGGAAAAAATATTTACTTCAAAGTTTGAAGATATTTCTCTAGGAGAGGGAATTTCCCATCAATTATTAAGCGTAATGCAAAACTTGAAATTATTGCATCCTTGCTGTGAATTTCCCAAATTCTTTATTTTGAAGTTTTTTATTCGGTTAAAAATTTTCTATACACTAAAATATTCTAATAGAGATTTACAAACATAAAAAAATGACAAAAAATCTGACAGAAAATTAATAATTTTGTCTCATTTATAAATAATACCCTGTTTTATGTTTACCTGTGTTTTAAAAATATGTAAAAAATATGTATATTATTTAAAGAAAATACTGTTACGGAAATATATATTTTCTCTTACTGAGTGTCCAGCGCCGTTCCTGGAGCTTCTGCCGCCCCCTGCAAAAAGAGAAACTCCCCCCTCCCTCCCTGGTTGAAATGAAATTATTTTTAAATTAAAAAAAAGAAGAAGAGACTTAAGATTATTATTAAATTAGAATTTATTTATGCACATACTCTATGGTGTGGGTACAAAAAGTCGCCTTAAAAATAAAAATTTTAACCTAATTCGTTTTCGAGTTATAAGAGCTTAAAATGCATTAGAATACCGTTGGACTAAACTAAAACTCTTCAAGACTTCTTAGCTGTAAAATTAGGTATTATATTTCATAGGTCTAAGCTTTGGCGCATATTTTGTTCAATTGAAATAGTGGCAAGGCTCGTCAATCTTTCTTGGGACATAGTAGACCTTAAAATGTTTTTAATAAGTTGTAATTTACTAAAACTTTTTCCCCAGAGGCCACTGTCACCGGTAATGTAAGAAATATTCTTAAGGCTACAGCTGAATTAGGAAAACAGGAGGTAAGATCATTGTCGATAATATAACTTAATATAAAGTAAGGTTTGGACTCTTTAAGTGATAACAATGGCGTTAAAAGATAAAATTTCGTTACACAGTTCATTTCCGTCGATATCTGGGTAGGGGAAGTTACCCTACCCTTGTTCTAAAGATGAATCCAGATCTATACATGATTTTAGAAAAAATCAGGTCCATTTCGTGAAACTCGGATAAGTATTTAGATAAATTGTTACATTCCTTAGTAAAGAAAACCTTTCTTTTAGTGAAGTTTTGTTGTATCTAATATACTAAAATAATAATTTACTCTAAAATTTCGTTTTTGATCAACAGCGAACTCGTCATTTGAGTCGTACGAGAAATGACGTGGGACTTTTCGCTGACGAACAAGAAGGAATTCGGGCAGTATGTTAATTTCTGCCGCTAGTGATTCAGCTTCTTTGATAAATAGATCAAAACTTTCATTAGTCCTTTTTTCATCAATATAGTTAATTACATTTTTTGAAACAGTTACACATTTGCAAAGATTAATTTTAGGATTTTGAGACGTTAACTTTTGACAGAAGATCATGTCTAATTATCAATGAACAGATAAATTTAAATGAAATAAATTTCTCCGCTTACGTTTGTGCCATATTTCTCGTTTTTATGTCTCTTTTATTGTTATCGACTATTTCTTTCGGACTTGTTTGAAATTTGAATTTAAAGGTTGAATTACCTACATTTATTCTACTTTTCCATTGAGTGTCGATTGACGGTTTCAAAGTTAATATAGGTATATTAAGTGACAAAACCTTCCACCTTACAGCTGATGCTGCAAAAATACATATAATTTGAGAACAATGTCGAAAAATGTTTTATTGTTTGATATAATTTAATAATAGCTGGTTTACAAACTTTGATGTAAATAAAATGCCACCCCATAATCTCCGCCGCCCCGTGCGAGTGCACATGCTGCAGCCCCGTCAGGAACGGCCCTGTAAGTATCTTTGGTTTATTTTTCTATCCTATCCCTAATGTATGATGTAGCCTATACATATTATAAATCTATACATAGATATATCATATTATAAGTAAACCCCAACATACCTATAAATAATAAGTTCTTTAAATAAATAATTTTGATTTATTTACTGATTCATGAGATAATTTACTTCCCCATGCTCCCGTACTACAAGGTATTATCCGAGAAGACAAAACCGTTGTCTTCTCGGATTATGCTGCTTTAATGTCAAACGAGAGGCATTCAAGGTCATCGAAAACAGGCCCATCGAGATCAAAGGGAGATCAAAGATGCCGCGCCGGCTGTCGCTTCTCAACAGTTTAGTATTCTCGGATATAACTATCAACATCTCCTGTTGAAATCCTTTATTATTTAATTGGAGTTGGTTTCCTTTAGTGGTCTGTGTTGACATTTTTAAAATAAATAAAGACAGGGTGATCAAATACTAACATTAAAAATTTAAATAAAGAAATCTTTAAAAGCCATTTTTTTCAAATGGAAACCCCTTATTTTTATCATTTTATCTTATTAAGCATTAAAAATAAGGGCGACACTGTATAAAGTTGTCTATTCGAAAACTTGTAGGTTTTGAAACATTGGCAATTTAACATTTCAATTTTGAAAAAAATATTTGAAATTATTTTATTTGTACAATGCAAACAAATGCATGTCATTGTTTCTCATGCTGACATTAGGCATTTCATTATATAATATAGACATTTTGTTTATTTGCTTAATATATTTGGCTATATTGACTGAAATGACGCTCATTTACCAGTAAAAGAATTTATTTTTATTTTATGTTGTTAGCTGTTATTGCGTGTAAGATAATAACTGTTTAGAATGCGATAATATCTCTTTTAAATAATTAAGTCCAAGAGTAATAACTTCAGCAGCAAGGAAAAGTCACTAAGCAAAATAGTAAACGCCATTTTTCTATTTAAAAGAATATTTTTGAAAATTTCATTCATTTGTCAAAATTTACATTTTAATAATAAAATACCTGCTAGTCATTGTCAATCATATCAAAATTATGCGATAATACTGCACTAGTGCAAATTATTGATAATCCGCACAACATGTGCAGTATTATCAGGCATAAAAAAATTTACTTAGATATATCATAAAGTTCAATCTTAAAAAAGGACACAAAATCCATACACCTCTCCGACTGATGTTTTATTTTCCAAAAATAGTACGCATACAATTATTTTTCTTTTTAAGCAACAAATAGATATTAAATTAAAAATCATTTCATTTTATTAAAATTAGTTATTAAAGTTGTGACAATGAAAAACACAATTATTAACATTATTTACAGCACCCGATTAACTCAATAACTCATTGAACATTGAACAAGTTCAAATTCCTATTTTCTTTCATTTTCTTTATGAACTTGAGTCTTGTGACATATAGGTATCTACGATTTCGCGATTTTTTTTTCATTAGAAAGGGGGTGTCCTATAGAGTAGTTTAAGCCAAAAAAATCGGATGATCCACCACATTTGAGCCTAAAAAATGATCCCAAAGTTCGAGTTTTGACACAAATTTTCAGCCCCACTTCGCAAAAACCCTAGAAATATAGACAATACTCACCTGAAAATCAATTTTTGGGAAAAATATTAACCAGGAGACATTTACGTGGAACGAGAGGCTTCCGTTTTGTCCCGGTCCTAATGAACTAAAAGCCTCATGAAACAAAATAAAAGTTTATTTGTAATTATAATTGTAAGCTAAGCATCTCCCTTTTTACTGTCAAATGTCACAAGTCACCATGGAAATAGATATTTTGAAGAAGGCACATGTTGCCAGACGTTTGAGACTGAAAAGATATGGGATCAACTTTCGCTTAGCTGAAATCAGTTATGTAAGAAATATTTGTTTATTTAGTATCGAGCAACCTCCCCAAATACAAAATCATAAAAAAAAATTTTGCGGAAATGTATCATTTTCATTTTTTCGACTCTAGAATAACTGAAATCCGTTACACGAAAACGTGTTTCGGTTTTACATTATAAATATTTTTCTAAACATAATACCTCAAAAAACTTCATGCGGAAATAAGTCATTTTCTTTTTTTGAGTTAGTTTGGGTTAGTTTAGGTTAGTTTGGGTTAGTTTCGTCTCGTTTAAGCCACTACGCACTTGCGTGAAGCCTAGGCGACAAAATTTTGGTTAGCTTTGGTTAGTTTGGGTTAGCTTTGATTAGTTTGGGTTAGCTTTGTTTATTTAGGTTAGCTTTGGTTAGTTTGGGTTAGGTTTGGTTAGTTTGGGTAAGTTTCGTCTCGTTTAAGCCAGTACGCACTTCGCACAAGCTTTTCTTCACGCAAGCCTAGGCGAAACAATTTCGGTTAGCTTGGGTTAGATTTGGTTAATTTGGGTTAGCTTTGGTTAGTTTGGTTTTGCTTTGGTTAGTTTGGGTTAGCTTTAGTTACTTTGGGTTAGCTTTGGTTTGGTTAGGTTAGCTTTGGTTAGTTTCGCCTCGTTTAAGCCACTACGCACTTGCGCGAAGAAAGGCTTGGATATTTTCGTGTGTTTTATGTTTAGAAGAATATGTGAAGTGTAAACAAAAAATTCCAAGAGCCGTATTATCATGTATTTCCGCAAATATATATTCCACTGTCCACCATTGAAAACATATTCGAATTAATAACGTGTGGCGATGATTACTGAACGTCAGCTAGTTAGTTTTTCTCCTTAAAGTAATATCTTTCATTATTTCCACGTTCAATTTTATTATTTTCACGTTCCACCTGGGAAAGTAGTAGAGGCACTGTGTCCGTTCTACGTCAATTAACCTCAAAACTCGAACTTTTTTTCGGCTCAAATGTGGGGGATCTTCCAATTTTTTTGGCTTAAACTACTCTATAGGACACCCCATTTCTAGTGAAAAGAAAATTAATTTGCGAAATCGTAGGTACCTATATGTCACAAGACCCAGTAACTTTTCGTGAAAGTCTTTGTCATCATTTCTTCATTAGCAGTGTTCCTTATAAGCCATTTGCTGTCTGTTAAATTGCGATTCACACCTTGACATGTTTTCGAAAATATAGGGTTGTATGTTGGTCATCCATCGTGATGATTTTCATTTTCAAAACATTCGATTAAACAGTTACAAGTCCAATATTTTCAAAAATTCAACGTAACTGAATGCTGACGAACTGGTTTTTCTTTCTTTTGGCTCAACTTGCAGTTTCCATTGAACAGCATCCCTGGCATCTCTTACAGACTTGAACCTTATATCTGCAAATGGATCTACAACAACTCCAAAAGAACGGCTAAATTTTTCTTGAACTAGTTTTGCAACCACATTCCACATAATTTTTATATCACATTCTTTGTAGTATGACCCATCTTTTTGTGCATATTACTTGCCCAATCTTTCAAAATTCCAGCCAGATTTTCTATGAATGTTTTTTCTTTTAATATGTAACCTCTCTGAAAGCAGAACTTTTCAAGTCGTTTCCATATAGACTTTTTTGATTTTTTTAGGTATATTTTTTGGTATAAGTCCTTCAAGGTATATTTCCCTCAATTTCCATCGCAGAAGCGTTCCCGAATCGCGACATTCTCGTTTAAAACACAAAATTTAAAACTATGATAGTATGACAGTAAGTGACAATGACATGAATTTCAGTTATATACAAGGGGTAATTGTAATATAAGTTTTGCAATGAAAATTACCTATAGTTTTCACCAAATCTTCACTCATGCAAGTTAAAGTGAAAAAACCACTGGTGCACTAACGTGCACTCGTGCGTTTTTTCAACTTAACTTGAATTCATGCATATTTAACGAAAATTATCGGTAATTTCCATTGCACTTGTTATATTAGGTACTACTGAAAATATTTTATTTGTGCAGTGCAAACAAGTACAAGTCATTGTTTGTCTACTGATATAGTCAAAAGCGATCTGTCAAAGGAATGACATTTAATGAAAAATGTGACCTTTCAACCCCCACGATAAGACCGCTTTTAGCTATATATTAGGCAATTACTTATATTGATATATTTATTTATTTGCGTAATATAAGTATTTCGATCTATTTACTGAAATTATTTTCATTCGCCAGTTAAAGACTTTATTTTTATTTTCTGATTTAATTTTTAAAACATTAAGTTGCTTGTTATTATTGTATGTATGATAATAAATATTTAAAATTATAATTAAGCATTTTATATTATGTGGGTGTGTTCCTCTTCTTACCAAAACAATTTTAAAAAGCTTAAATTGCACTGCGTTTTTCTAACTTCTCTAATAGAAAAAATAATAAGACCCAGAGTAATAACTTCAGCAACACGGAAAAGTACTAAACAAATAGTAAATGCATTTTTTTCAGTTTAGGACAATATATTTGAAAATATTTTACTTGTATAATACGTATTTGTACAATGCAAACAAGAGCTAGTCATTGTTTGTCTACTGACATTAGGTATTTCATTATATTATATTATTATTTTTATTTATTTGCTTAATATAATTAGATATATTTACTGAAATTGTTTTCATTTGCCAGTTAGAAACTATTTTTATTTCTTCATTTCATTTTTATTGTATTAAGTTGTTAATTATTATTGTATATATCTTAAAATGATAATCAAACATTTTATATTTTGTTGTATTCCTAATAAATATGTATTTTAAAGATAAGAATGTAGAAGGAGAATTTTGGAATCCTATGTTTATTATCGATTTGCTGTCGAATAAAAAAAATAATTTTTCATTTTAGAATTGAATAAGGCACCAATGTGCAAATTCCTTTGTCTGCGACCCTGCCATAATAATGGATAGGTACGGAAACGAAAATGCCAACGCTACGCACGATGGCACAGTACAACAAAATTATTCTTTGTTTATTTCAATATATTCTACGATATATTTTTCATACTACTTTACTGGAAATTTATAAAATTACTAAATAAAGTTTGCCTTTATTCCCAACAATATTTCATCACAAGTATCAAACTATCTAAATTATCTGGATCTTTTTGGAGCGTAGCCTTCATTTTGTTTTTTTAAATAATAAGGAAGTTTTAATTAAATATTTGCTCATGTCTATTTCGTGTTTGATATTTAATACTGATTTTAGTATTTGATTAATGCGACCACATTATCGAACACATCAAATTTACCTTGTTCATCAATTTGAAAAAATAAGCCAACAATGCAATTTCAGAGTAATTATTTGCGATTTTTTTGACCAAATTATTTAAAGGATCTTTTGCAAGAATAAGAAGCTTCCTATACGGTTTTTGGTTTTTATTGAAATTAATTCGGTATATAGGTATTCGTTTCCGAGCGACTGATCTAACTTTAAGCGGCGTACACTGAACCGCAAATTCAATTTCCCACATAATAGATGTCTCCAATAAAATGTTTAAAAGAGAATTAAATTAGTCCAAAAAACAGAATTGACATAGGTATGTGCGTTGCTTTTGCTTATGAAGTTATCAACAACAAACGATATGTGTAGTCTACACTGCCATACTAAACACACTCAGATGCAAAAAAAAACGCAACTGAGAAAATTTTCCTCAAATTTAGAGTATTACAGTTTTTTTTATATTTAGCCCCATTTTGATGATTTTGTTAGCAAACTGTATAT
>JAEQML010071380.1:0-16183 GCA_016904865.1 Pissodes strobi
AACTAAGTTCATAACTCTCAAAGAAAACATGGAAACTAAACTAAAAACACTCAATAAAAAAATTAATACTAAATTCACAACTCTGAATCAAAAAATAAGAACATTTTTCTGGATATCCCTCCTGCATAACCTTCTTGGTTTCTCCTATTAATAGGGATAGTTGATGCAGCTATAAAAGATCCAAGAAATCGCGATGCAATTGTTTCATTATAAATTTAGCCTTTTCTTTGCGTTTATCATTCCTCCCGCAAACATTGCACTTGGGATTATACATTGTGCACGTTTTGTGCATTCACTATAAGCAATTTATGCACTTTATTCAGTCAACTTTTCCTTTTGTTTGAAAATAAATGGCCAAACATTTGGTACATTGCTCGGAATCGCTATCTGAATGTTTTTCCTTTATTGTCTCTTTTTTCTGAAGAACAAGAGTAGGCAGAAGAACATCATCAGAGGAAGACGATGAGCAACTGCTTTCACGATTACGTTTCTCTATTCTGCTATTGTATTTCTTCTCATTGGTTTGTCCTGCCGAAAATAGTTTTTCATTTCAAATCTCATTTTGAGGATGACGATGTAAATATTTTTAGTTGTGAAAATTTGGAACTGCGCTGTTGAGGTTTCGGCGATTCAGATAGCCTTGAGGTTCCGGGTACTGTCAACGGAGATCGTCTTGAAGGCCCTGGTGACTTTGGTAATTGAGCGTGACTACACGATGTACTTGGTAAGATTTTTGGAGTTGGTGATCTTGTAGTACAATTTTTTATCATCATCTGATACGACCATTTCGTCCGAAATGTCATAAAATGATCTGAGACAGCTCCTTGGTTTAGGGGAAAAATACCGGTCGCCCGGGCAAGTTTCCACCTAAGCTGATTTTTCCCATATCTTTCCAGTAATTTCACCTGACTGAAGCCGATTAATTCGTCTGCCGGGGTGATTTAAGATCCATGGCCAAGATTCACGCTGTAGATTATGTGTTAAAGATTTAAAAGATGAGCGATCTAAGGGTTATGACTAGGCTCAGCTGGTTGACGAACCTACCAGGATCCCTGTGCGTCAAAAAACTTTGCTAGCCTCCTGGATCTATTCTTAACTAATCCTGATCTCTACACCGTAATTGTCCACCTCCGTTTGGCTCATCAGACCACACTCTTATCTCCGCAACCTGTGAACTTGCTATCAAAATACAGGAGCCACAGGTACCCGGAAAGGTTTGGCACTACAAATTTGCAACCCTGCAACTGCTGATGAGATAACTCAAGTTATCCTAGCTGGTATGGAAGCTTTCATCTCCTCTTCTATGAAACGTATCTCAAACAGTAAACCATGATTTAGGAAAAACTGCCCAAGAGCAGTCAATGCTAAAAATGCCGCCTACCGCAAATGGCGTCAACATCCGACAGCCAAAAATATCACGACTAGAAACCAGTGTAAGGGAACCATTGACGAGGGCAAGGAGGGATACCACGAGCAGATCAAGAACAAGCTTCTCGACTGTCCTGACGGATCAAAATCATTTTGGTCTGATGCCAAAGCTGTCAATCAGGGTTTCTCAAAGACGTCAATTCCTTCACTGACCAAAGATGATGGCTCAATAACGGAAACGGCCAAAGAAAATGCGGACATTCTTGCCGAAATATTTGCATCGAGTTCTACTTTAGAGCAAAGATTCCCCCAACTATCCCGAGAGCGAATTCCTCAATGCCAAGTCTGGCATTTCGCCAACGCGAAGTGAAACAAACACTCAAAATCCTAGACACTAACAAGAGCACTGGACCGGATGGCGTTGCAGCAATAGCGCCTAAGAAATGTGCTGCTGAACTGACAGCTCCACTATGCAGGCTCTTTTCCCTATCATAAAGAACTGAATGCTTTCCTTCTAGCTGAAAATGCGCTCAAGTGCAACCAATCCCGAAGAAAGGTAAAAAAACAATTCCAAATAACTACCGTCCAATTACCATATGTCCATCATGTCCAAAATCATGGAGAAACTAATCAACGAACAGCGAAGGGTGTATATTATTTCCCATACTGTTTCTGCTATATATGAACGATCTCTTAGACAGGGTAAATAATTCTATTTACAGCTGTGCAGACGACATTCTGCCGCGGAGTCCATTGACAGCTGCTCTTTTCCAACGCGAGCGAAAAAATCAGATTGCTGCCATCAATGAAGATATGAACTGCATCGTGGAATGGGGTGAGGAAAATAATGTCCAGTTTTACGAGGAAATACTCAAGCAGCTGTTTTCTCAAAAAAAGGCAAACACCGCAGGACCTAACTTATCAATGATATAACAAACACTTACTCTGGCCTTATCCATAAGCTTGCTGGGCATCAACGTCAAGGCAGCAGCACAAGCTAGGAGCACTCTATAGAGCAAAACAGTTGTATAAACCTCATCAGCGCTTACTGCTTTATAAGGCCCAGATAATGGAATACTATACCTATCTCTTTATTATCGATACTACTACGGAAGGTGTTCGAACAAGCTGGCACTTATGATTCCACTCAGAGTTGTGCCAAACAGAAACACCCGTCAGACACAAGCTGCTCATCAACATACGATTCAGTTGCGGACACCTAGGACGTCCTTGCTGTGGGACTCCTTTGTCTGGAGGACTGAATCTCTCTGGAATGGACTTCCGTGTAACGTTTTTCTCGAAAGCTACACAACCTACAGCGCTTCAAGTCCACCTCCAACATCTTCTCCGCGCACGCACCGCTCGTTGAGTTTCATAGGATTTTCCTTTTGTGTGTGTGTCGAACATAAAAATAGACAGGCAAATTAATGTATTCTCGTTCTTTTCTGCGTAATCTGTCATATCAAGGGAATTTCTATGCGATGAGTGTCCATCAAGGAGTGTTCTTCCTGGCGTTTTTTTTTGGGGACAAAAAGTTCTTTAAGCTCTCTCAAAAAGAGTACAAACGTTATGATTATGACGGTTTTTGATTCCTGAAAACGTTTGAACCAGAAAGAATACCATTACCAAATTCCTGTTTCTCTCTTACTCCCTTGTAAATTACTACTGGCGGAAGAAAGGTTCCCTCCGCGCTACAACAAGCAATGATTAACACGTTCTCTCCTCTTTTACTAGAGATTATAGTGTGCTCGTCTTTAGCACCTTTGGTTGCAATCAGAGTACCCCCCTCATTATTTATTTGATATCCGATCTCATCCATGTGTTAATACGTTTCCGGGCTTTTCAAACATATTAAATTCCGTAAAGACGGTGGTTAAAATTTCAAACCTTTTGCTTCATTTCTATTCATGCCCTCACTTCTAGCAGGGACAAACCTTGAAATTTTCTAATGCTCAACTCTTTAATTCTACACAGAAAAAATTCTAGTCAAACATAACCGGTCATTTCAGTGTCTCTATTGAATTTGTGGCGGATTCCTATTTTCTCGGCGAACTGGTATGTCAAACTTCTGATTGTACCGCGATCAAGAGCAAATTCAACCTTTTTGAATTTCTGAATATGAGCTACCAATCTTTTCTCATTTTCAATACCTAACATTCTCTGAGGACCAAGGAGAATATCATTCATATACAATGCTAGTTTGTCTTCGCTTTCGGAGAGTTCTTGAAGGAATGCCATAATGACGGACGGCTTTATCGCTACATATCTCGCCAGTTTCTACTTTCCTAAGAGCTTCCACGAAGCTTTCTGGTGCCCATTCTCTTCTTTGAGGACCGCCAGGCTTTCTTTTATATATTGTCGGCATGTCTAAAACAAGATAAATTGATGTCAGTTTTACATGAATACAAATTTGGGATATACGCCCCGGGACCTTTTATCTGGTAGAGACACCTCCGAGCTTCTGTCCTTTTCTTAAAGCATAGATGCCCAGTCGCCATATTTGACATCGTTTGCAAGCAACGAACATGTGCCTGTGGTTCAGATGTCACTGCAGGCACTATTCACCTGATATATTAACATAAACAGGACTTAAACCTAGTAAACTATATTTGACACACTTGGTATGGTATGGTAGGTAGAGGGGTCGCAAGGGCATCTTCGTAGAGGTGCCACAAGGGCATTTTCGAGATCCCTCAACCTTTGGCTAGTTAAGCGAGGGAGGGATGAGTATTTTGACATGTTTCTGCCCAGGTGCATTGGCCCAATGTGTCTCTTTCCGCCTTTTTCCCCAATTTCTGAGTTCCTTCATTACGTGTCCCCTAGTGATGCCACAGAGTGGTTCAGACCCGCGGTCTGGGCACCATCCCGTGCGAGCTGATCAGCGGCTTCGTTGCTTTTCACACTATCGTGCCCTGGTGCCCACATTATGGCGAATCTGTTTCTGTTTGCCAGTTGATCTGCAGCCATCCGACATTCCCACACTAGGCGGGAGTTGATTCTGCTACATGCTAGCGCTTTTAAGGCTGCTTGAATATCTGATATGATATATATGTTTGCACCTCTTAGGCCTTTTTGGCACATTCAGAGATGGCTGTATTGATAGCATTTAGTTCTGCTTGAAAGATTATGGGAGTGTTTCCTAAAGATGCAGAGATTCGACACCTGGGTCCGTAAACTCCGGATCCCACTTCTTCCTTCATCTTTGATCCATCTGTATACCAGACAAGTGATTCCCTCTCTAGTTGTTTTAGTCTTTCCCCTATAGTATTGCGGACTTCAATTGCCACTTCAATGGAGCAATCAAAATGGAGTTTTGTTTCCATTGTATCCGGTGGTTTGGTCATCGCATCTATCTGCATGTCCTTCGGAATTTTAAGGTGACCACTCAGGTTTCCTAATTTCAGTTTTTGTGTCTGAGTGACTCTGTACGCACGGATCCAGGCCTCCTTTTCTATGCATATGTGCAGCAAAAGGAGGTCAAGAAGGATTTCCAGAGCTGCTACGAGGCACGTTTTCATAGCCCCTGTTATACCCAGACCGGCGAGCCTTTGTACTCTTCTTAGCTCCCACTGTGTTGGTATTTCCTTTGTTTTTACACACCACACTAAGCAGGCTTAGGTTATAATAGGCTTTACAACAGTGTTATAGGACCTCCAGATTTTTAGAACTACCCATTTTATACCAAAGAGTCGACGACAAGCCCAAAGCGCTGCCGTTGCTTTTCTGATAGTTCTTTCCTGGTGTGGGTTCCAGGTTAGTTTCGGTCAAGAACGATGCTAAGATACTCAACATCTTTTGAAGGCTACTACCGTTGCCCCTTTTAAAGTGGGTGCTTTAACGTTCAGCTTTCATTTTTTATGAATGGGATCACTATGGTTTTGCCTGAGTTAACATTAAGTCTTCCCTGTGTACACCATGTGCTGACAAAGTTGAGTGCGCTTTACATACGTTCTGAGAGAACGTTGTCATGCTTGCCTCTTATTATTATAACTAGGTCATCTGCGTAATCTTGGGCTTCAAAGTCTGCTTCAGTCAGTCTTACCAGTAGATCGTCAACAACCAGAGTCCAAAGCATAGGATAGGACCCCTCTTTGAGGGCGTTCCTTTGTTATTTTGGCTATGATGGCTGTTTCCCCAAGTGTCGCGATAACTTCACGGCTGGCTAGCTTGGATTTTATCCATTTTGTAGTGGTTGGTTCCCATTCATTTGCGGGTTGTGGCGCGCTGAATGGATTGATGTGAGGTGTTGTCAAATGCACCCTCTATGTTTTTGAAGAGCATGGGTGGTAGATTTTGATGGTTGGTATTGATTTATTTTGCATGCAGGGGAGCATTAGAAAGGAACTTGCTTTAACGTGCCCATCGTTTTAAGAAGGAAGGAGGTTAAGCTAATGGGACGGTATGAACGCTACCTTAATTTTCCTCCCGTTTTGGAAATGTAGCCCAATGCAAAGCTGGTTGTGAAGATTGATTGAATGTGTGGTAGTAGGTGCTCTATACCTTGTCGTAACAACGCTGGAAATATTCCATCTACTCCCGAGGATTTATAGGGTTTGTGCCTGATTGTGTTTTTTGTAAAGATTTTGTTGGCTAGACCGTTTACCCTTTTTGTAGGTTGCTGAGCGGTTTGAATGGGATTGTCTTCTTGTTCCAGCTCTTCTTTTGCAACTATGCTTGAACCGGGAACGTATGTTTCTAGAAGAATTCTTAGACTTTCTTCAAGTGTCTCAGCATAGGTCTCTTGGGCTCTATTCTTTAGTAGGCCGACTTCATTTGAGTGCTCCTTGGATAGCACTTTTTGTAGACGAATGGATGTATATGTAAATAACAGTTACATGCAAGTTACATGTTAATATATAAATAACAGAGGTTTCTTCTTAATAAAAATAAATCAATACACTAGTCAAAATATTATTTTTTTTTACTACTAACATGATAAATCACCATTATTTACCCCATTCCTCAAATGAGAAGTAACATTTCTCACCCTAAGTAAATAATAATATTAAAAAACCCTAGGTCAATAATGAAACGGAAAATGTCAAAATGTCAAACTTGTTAGTTTGATAACTAGTTGTCATTTCGGATTATTTGAAAAATGAGTAGGAAATGATTAATTTCAAAATCTAATCAATTCAAATAATGATAAGGATTGTAGCAGTGCTATTAGTAAAAAAAATATATACAATATGACTCACTTTTCATGACTCCCCCATAATATTCTTATTAATAATGCGATTTTGTCAAAATTTAGATGGAAAGAAGGGACTTTGTATGTATGGAGCTGTCAGGAGATTATGTTACGATATCTGTCAGTTAGACAACTGAACTTCCAGGCTACCTGATATTTCGAACTATATGAAAAATAAGTAGAAAATGACTAATATAAAAATCAAATCGAATCAAATATGGTAATATATCAGTGTTAGTAGTAAAAAAAATTCTATATATACCTCGGTTGAGAAGGCCATTATTAACCTCGCACATTATATAAAAATGCTCGGTAAATAATGGCTTACTTCTCAACCTAGGTATATAATATACTATTAATAGCGTCGTCATAATAATAGATTTGTTTGCCAGTAGATAAAATAACACAAATACTTCCTACTCTGTTGTGGCATGGTTACTGCTATTACTAGACAATAACTTTTATACATTTACCTGAAACTATACGTTTTAAACAACAATATACAATACACTTAGTCATTTCATTTCTCAGGTTTGTACACAAATTTGATAGCGGTTTGTTGACAGCTAAACCAAGATCCTCGCCAAGACCGCAAGGTAAACTAAAGTAAACTCACTTTTTAACAGTTCCAATGTTCCAAATTATAAAATGGTCCAAAATCCTGATAACACACGGTCCACAGGGAGTAAAGTTCGCAAACGAATTGATCAAATTAAGCAAAAAATGCTGACACTAGGGCATCTTATCCCGTGGGGCAACTGACACGAAATTACCTTACCTATTCTGTTTTATACGAATAGTATAACTAAATACTCTCATTTTGAACTACTGAAAAGCATAAAACTACTAATTAAATATCACCCTGTCCTAAGTTTGAACTTGAACTTAACAAATGTTCTATAAACATTCACTGTTAATTATAAACAACTTGAGCGGTCGACGGGAGGGATTTTAATCCTTAATGATGCAACCATCAGCATTTTGTAACATATAAATATGTAGGCAAACGCCAAATTCATCAGGCTTTCGGGTCTCTCAACTCCGCTCAATCTAGCTGGGGAGCAGTATATAGGTACGTCCACTTCTAGTTGTTCTATCCCACAACCACAATATCTGTGAACACCTGTGCACAGGCACAGGGCGATCAGGTCCTTACCTAACCTGCGTGGACGTATGCACAGGTATACGACATTCGGGGTATACTTAAAGTAGAGAGAGTCGAATTTATGAGTCAAGTATCAGAATTTCCAGTAAAGGGATATTTTTTGGGGATTTTTAAAAAGTAGTGAAAGTGCCTTAGAAATCTGTGATAAACTTAAACCAGAAAGACTTACCTTATAAATATCAGAACGAATATAAAAATAAGACAACCCTGCTCCCATAAACTTTATTAATAAAAGTGACGTCGCTTTCTAGAAAAACTTTGAAATAAGCTTCCCTCGAGAAGACATGCATTTAATATTAATTGGGTATAGTGTAAACTCTTAATTCATCTATATACTTAAACACGCCTTTATTAGTATACAGTTTAACCGTTATCAATGTGTCTCCTTTATTATCTCTTCTCAACTTGACGTAGTGGGTTCCTAAATCTGGGCTCCTCTGATAAATTTTAAATCTGTCATGGCACTGAACATCAACAATAGACTAAAAGCATAGCCTAAAGAAGAATATAGCTGCGACACTTAAGCGCGGCACCTTTGACAAGCGAGGACCAACTTTAGCGCTATGTAGTGGAGAGGAAATAAATAAATCTAACTTGACGTCAACCCCACGGCAATCTTTACTGAAGTGACCCGTACTCAAGTTTTTTGGGACTTTATATACTAAAATTGTTACTCTCCCCTATTATTTTATATAACTTTCACTACAAAATATACGATTTATGAAATACTGCTTATTTCGAGTAGAAAATAACCAAATTTTTAACGATCCAAAAAACTGCATAAAGATAGCCGGATATTTATTTAAACATTACGCCTGAAAGAAATATTTAAAAATGTCTTTTGAAATGAAATTAAGAATGGCGAATGTAGATTTCTTGTAGTAAGTAGATACAGCATTCTTGAACGAAAAGTCAATTACCTAACGAAAAATATAATTGAGTTACATATTATTTTGATAAATTACGATCAATAAAACAACTCATTTATGTAGAAAATTATTTATTTTTTAACGTTATAAGACACATATAATAAATTGTTATTGAAATAAACTGAAATGAATATAACTATAATAGAATATAAGCTCCAAGATAATCTTCAAATATCAATAAGATCTATACAGAACAATTTTTTTTTATATGGGAGAATATATCGCACAAGTAGTTTTAGACGAACTTGTGAAGATCTGCAATAATAATTTTGAAAATTTTGATTTATCTAGTTGTTCTCTTTTAAGCTTAAAAAAGATCTTATATAAGTACATAATTTTGTTTTATATAGATTCTTAGCAACCTGCACAATTTTATAAACGTATCATGTACGATTTTGCATATTTTTTCGTAACAGGTTTTTTATTTTATTCACTAGATAAAAATATTGTCCAGATGGTGAAATGAAAGTAAATTTTTGATCTGGCTATAGTACACGAACTAGTTTATGAATGAAGTGTACAATTACGCTAAATCGGTGCAACATGTACCGTGCGTTCAATTTATTTTGATAACATTTTGATTCGCTGTAACTTTTTCGTTTTTAAAGATATCGAGGTTATCAAAAAAGCAAAATGTAGGGTTGATAGCCAAGTTTTTTTCTAAGTTACATATAAAACAAAACACTAACAATTTTTTGACATATAATCCAACTCTATATTTTTTTAAATGGAACACTCTGTATATTACTACATTTTTAGACTCTCTAGAGAAATCTAAACACATTTCGTGTTTAATATCCTATACCTATCTTTAGGTGTTTACGACATATTGACAGTTGAAAGTCGGGCATTTTGACATTTTGACAGGCTTTAAAATCTAAACCGCACGAGAGCAACGGTTTGCATATTCCTGATGTGCAAACCGTTTTCTTTGATCTCGTGCGGTTTGGATTTTAAAGCCTGTCAAAATGTCAAAATGCACGACTTTCAACTGTCAGTATTTCGTAAACAGCTGAAGAAAGGTATATATAGGATATTATACACGAAATGTGTTTAGATTTCACTAGAGAGTGCAAAAATATAGTAATATACAGGGTGTTCTTTTTAAAAATATATATAGAGTAGGCTTATATGTCAGAAAATTGTTGGTGTTTTGTTTTATATGTAACCTAGAAAAAAAACTTGGCTACCAACCCTACATTTCGCTTTTTTGTTTACCTTGATATCTTTAAAAGCAAAAAAGTGACAGCGAATCTAAATGTTATCAAGGTGCTGATGAAATCTGAAAGAATGGATATATCTGGATAACGATCGACTTTTACGAAAAACAACCAGGAAAAACAATGTTTTTGAGACTTACACCTTTATAGTAGAATCCGAACTGTTTATTGTCAAACGAAATGGTTTGCATTTTCTTATCTTCCACATAACCACAACCTGGAAAATACTCCCCACCAAACCGAAAATTTGGTATCTCTAGATAGATACTAAATAACTAAGATAAGAAGATGCAAATCGGTTCGCTCTAAGTTAATCCGATCACATTCTACACGGGTTTAAAGTTACAATTTGAAAACAGTTGCATTTAAATGTAAGGAATGCTATTCGACATGCTACATAAAATATATCTAGAATTTTTAGAAGAATTCGAAAATCGGGAAATATGTCCCGCTCTTTTGAGACCTTTTATATTGAAATATAATTAAAAATTATTGTCAAACTAAAACCAACATGGCTAAATGATGAAACGGTTGTAAGACTAATAAAAAAATTAGAAACATGTTATTTCTATAAAATGTGTATACATATACAGGGTGTCCAAAAAAGTATGCAACATATGGAAAATTTTTTATTATTGGTTTCTGAGAAAATGTTATTCTTGATAAAAGTTGGTGCTTGCCTTAAAACAGTAGGTGAGTATTTCAAACTTTCCGTACTGCTTTTAGTGCGGGCGCAAATGTCATTTTTCCAAAATCGCGTCAAGAGTAAAGTACCTTAATTTATAAAGATACAGCAAAATCTTATAAGGAAAAGTTCTTCCAAATTAAAAAAGTAATCTAAATATGAAATTTGAGTAAAGTACATCAACTTTTAATTTTTCTTTTTTTTTCTCGATTTTTTCTTAAACGTTACGCCACTGGAGAATGTTTTGTTCTTTTGTTATTAGTATACTTGCCAGGTAACTTCAAAATTTATTTAAAATAGAAATTAGTTACATAGTTGCATAATGTTGCAGTTTTTCCAGAGATAATAGCCAGTTCAGGTATTAGTGCGTTGCAAACACATTTCAACACTTTTGATTCCAAATTTTTTCCACTCAAAATCATGAATAGACCCAACTCTTTTCATTTCATGTAAAACAACTAATAATTTATTTATCTTTTGCACCCGATGAGTAAAATATGCCCAAGTATCCTAAAAAGTCATATAAAATATTTGGTCTTGAAGAGTAGGCCATGGATTTGGAATAAAAACAAATAAATACCAATAATTTTACTTCGCTCTGACATATGAAATTAATTATTATTGAGTCATTCATTCCAATTGTATTTTGTAATAATTATTGTGGACAATTATTTTGGACCAAAATTGTTTAAATATGTTTGCAACACACTGATACCTAAAATGGCTTTTATCTGTGTAAAAACTGAAACATTATGCAACTATGTAACTAATGTCTACTTTAAATAAATTTTGAAGTTGCTTGGCAAGTACACTAATATCAAAAGAACAAAGCATTCACCGATGGCGTAACGTTTGAGAAAAAAGTCGATTAAAAAAAAGGGAAATTAAAAATTGATGTACTTAGCTCAAATTTCGTATTTAGATTACTTTTTTAATTTGGAAGAAGTTTTCCTTATAAGATTTTGCTGTATATTTATAAATTAAGGTACTTTACTCTTGACGCTATTTCGGAAAAATGACATTTAAGCCCGCACTAAAAGCAGTACGTAAAATTCGAAATCCTCGTTTACTGGTTTAGGGCAAGCACCAACTTTTACGAAGAATAAAATTTTCTGAGAATCCAATAATAAAGAAGTTTCCCATATGTTGCATACTTTTTTGGACACACTGTATATTTTATGAATGTTTCCATATTATCAATTTTCGATTATTTTTGGGTTCTTTAAATTTTGTAACCGATTCCGATATGTTGTAGTCCGTTTTGGTGCTTTTGGTTACTTTTGATTAGTTTTGGTTAGTTTGGGTTAGTTCAATTTGCTTTCGTTTAGTTTTAATTTATGTTAGTCATTTGAACCGGTTCCGATACATTGTAACCAATTTTAATGTTTTTGGTTAGTTTTGGTTAGTCGCCAAAATTGGGTAGTTCAATCAACTTTCGATTACTTTCGGTTCCGATACGTTATTACCTTTTTAAGTGTTTAGGTTAGTCGCCAAAATTGAGTTAATCTGGGTTAGTTTTAACTTACTGCAATATTTTCAAACTATTTCGATACGTTTTAGCCCGTTTTGGAACCTTTAGCTACTTTTGGTTTGTTTTTGTTAGTTTTTCAATCAAATTTTGGTCACTTTCAATTAGTTCCAATTTATTTTAGTTATTTGAACCGGTTCCGTTACGATATAGCCAATTTAAATGTTTTTAATTAATATAAGTTAGTCGCCAAATTTCGGTTAGTTTCAACTTACTTTAATCTGTTACGATACGGTTTAGCCCTTTTTGGTGCTTTTGGTTAGTTTTGGTTAGTCGGTCAATCGACTTTCGGTTAGTTTCAGTTAGTTTTAATTTATTTAAGTCAAGTTCCGAGACGTTATAACCAATTTAAATGTTTTTAATTAATTTAGGTTAGTCTCCAAAATTCGGTTAATTTGGATTAGTTTCAACTTATTTTAATATTTTTAATCTGTTACGATACATTTTAGCCCTTTTTGGTGCTTTTGGTTACTTTTGGTAAGTCGCCAAAATTCGGCTAATTTGGGATAGTTTTAACTTACTTTAGTATTTTTAATTTGTTCCGATACGTATTAGACCGTTTTGGTGCTTTTGGTTACTTTTGGTTAGTCATTCAGTCAACTTTCGGTAACTTTCACTTAGTTCCAATTTATTTTAGTCATTTGATCCGGTTCCGATACGTTATAACCAATTTAAATGTGTTTGGTTAATTTTAGTTAGTCGTCAAAATTCGGTTAGTTTTGGTTAGTTTCAACTTACTTTCGTTCCATCAACTTTCGGTTAATTTCAGTTAGTTTTAATTTATTTTAGTCATTGGAACCGGTTCCGATACGTTATAACCAATTTTAATGTCTTTGGTTACTTGCCAATATTCGGTTAATTTGGGTTAGTTTTAATTTACTTTAACATTTTTAATCTGTTCGATTCGTTTTAGCTCATTTTGGTGCTATTAGTTACTTTTGGTTAGTCACTGAATCAACTTTCGGTTACTTTCAGTTAATTCCGATTTATTTTAGTCATTTGAATCGGTTCCGATCATTGATTTGTATAGGAGTGGATAAGCAATAGCCGCCTGTCGCACTACTCAAAAGTGGCAACCTATGGGCGAAGAAACAGGTTTCTGCGCATGACAAAACCGACACAAAATGGAAAAACGTAAACAAAGAGGATACCGTCGTGTCATGCGCAGTAAAACACTTGCCGTCTCAGCAGGCGTCGGTCAGGATCGAACTTGGCTTTTGTCTTTGACATGTTTTCGTTTTGACGGCGCGGCGTTTTGAGTTAATAATTCCAGTTTTTACTTTTTTTTACTTTCTTTGGACCTAGTGTCTGTAATTGCTTAATTAGTTTTAGTTTAGTGGTTCACGTTTGTGGTTTGTGCGTACCCTATTTTGATTTTCGTTTAAATTGAACAATACCCACATAAACAATGGGCGATGCTACCAAAATAGAATCCCGAAAGTGTATGGTTGTGTTTTGTAGTAGTAGAGGCAAAATACCCGGGATTTCCTATTTCAAGTAAGTCTAATTATTATAAGTATTACTTATTTATACCTTATTGCTTGTTTCACTATGCTAACTGGGGCCCATTTCACAATCGGCAAGACTCCTCTACAGAATATTTGGTGAAATAATCACTTTCGAAGTCCGGGCCTGCCTATTTACCTTCACGGTGCAACAGCTAGCTCCTACTAATTTTCTAATGCGCAAGTCCAAATAGAAATCTCTTTGTTTACATTTCGCGGTCGTAAATTTGCCATGTTTGGTCTATTTATTGCTTATCCACTCCTATACAAATCAATGGTTCCGATACGTTATAATCAAATTTAATGTTTTTGGTTAATCGCGTAAATTTGTTTCGTTTTGGTTAGTTTTAACTTACTTTAATTTTTGTAATCTGTTACGATACATTTTAGCTTGTTTTGGTGCTTAAGGTTACTTTTGGCTAGCTTTGGTTAGTCGTTCAATTCTCTTTCGGTTAGTTTCAGTTAGTTCCAATTTATTTTAGTCATTTAAACCGATTCCGATACCTTATGATCAAATTTAAGTTTAAATAAACAAACTAACTAGCCGTCCTTTTCCCATTTTAACACATAAACATTAACTTATTTATATAACATACAAACAAAACAATATATACACATAACGATAGTCTATTTACCAAAATATCAAATCTTTATCAATTTTAATTCCTATGAAATTGTATTGCACTCCGGCCCAGGTAAGCGCGTATGATTGGCATTGAGTTCCAGCTGCGTAGTGTCCTCGCTTCAGTGAGCTTCAGGGAGAAAATTTGATTCCGTACCCCGCTAAACGAGCCGAGTGACGCGGCTATTCTTCTTTAGGCTATGCTAGAAGGTTGAAGGTTGTCTCTTGTTAATGTTCGGTGGTCATGGTTATGAATATTGCTGTGGTGTGGTTTTTATTGATTATAAATGCAACATTTCTTTGTCATAAACTCTAATATAATAATAGGTATTATCCAGATAATACAAACAGGTATTATACGCCATCATTTTCTTTTTAAATGAAATAATAGGCTCTTGAATTTGCATTTTATGGCATATCATTAACATTTTGCCAATGGCCACTTTATGGGATCATCGAAAGAAAAAACACTCAAAAAACATTAGTGAGTAAATACATATTTAGTTTAAACTTTTCGGATAATAGAGATTTGTCAGGTCAGAAGGAAACAATAGCAAAATGTACAAAAGAATTAAGTTTGGTTAAGTTATGTTTCAGGCCACGTTCATCCGTAGGATAATATTTGAATTATTTGAATAAATTTTCCCGGATTGAATGAAACATTATACGAAACCGGTTCATAATCGCTTAGATCTTACGATACCACTTGTTCCATGCAAAATGCAAATTTCAGTTCGCTTCGAGCACTCGATTCCAATCCAAAGCTACAGGTCTTATCATAGATGTGCCGAGAGATATCTAATAAATTATTGATGTTGTCTAATAGATCACCTTTTTAAGCTTCTTTAAGTATTCGAACTATAATGATAAAATTGGTTTACATACGATTTTATATAATGTATATGACGTAAATGCAACTTCTAAAATTTTGTAATGTTAGCGTAATAATATTTTTAGTAAAAAAGGTACAACGTCCTATAATTATTAGATAACTATTTAGACTACAACACTATTTTGTTCTTTTCCAGGTAAGTGTTTGCACTATTTTGGATGTAACCAAAGAAAATCGCAATGACGTTTATATTTTGGAAACATAGCTAATGGATTTCTTTGGGAAGCAGTAAGTATTCAGAACTTATATTAATTTATATTTTATTAGGTTTAGTAATGTAATAGACAGAAAGGCTAAATTAATACAAAAATTAAGAGTAAACCATGGCCACATTGCTGGAAATTGGGATAAAGGAAAAACTATACCTTATATTAGGGAAATATATACGGTCATCCAACAAGGACTGAACAAGGTCATATTTGTCGCTATACTCATATCAAAAAAAAAACGTGAGATAACTGTCTTGTGCATTTTTTCCATAGAATCTGAAAGAATACTTGAGAAAATGATTTGAATTTAAAACAAAAAGGTAGGACATAAAATTAACATTTTCTTCATGGGACACACTTCGATACGTTTTAATAAAAAGGATCTTATTCATTTTTAGTAACAACAGAATTGATTTAATGCTTATGAGAAATTTGCAGCTTAAATTAGTAAATAGAAAAAGATAACAAAAAATACCTGAAATGCTAAAACTCAAATTCACACTATTCTGTTAAAGTCTAGCGTTTAATATTGATTAAAATTAAATATTTCAAGAAAGAAAGATTTCAGATCATGAAACTTTTCGACATAAGTGATGCCTGTCGTCGCGTCGGCGCGGCTTCGGAGATAAGTATTTCGTTAAACACAACTTTAAATTGAAAGCGTTGATTCGAAGAAACTAACGCCCGGTCCTACGTGGGCGATTTGCAGCGAACGCGAACGCGAAACAGTGGCGATGCCGTGCGACTATTTTAACTTTTCGTACGGCATCGCCAGCGCTTCGCGTTCGCGTCGCCTGTAAATCGCTCACCTAGGACTTGGCGTAAGTCTTTGCATAATAAGAAGCGCTTCGTTGCAAGAACCATGGTGC
>JAEQML010071381.1:0-16183 GCA_016904865.1 Pissodes strobi
CTTTGACATCCATCAGATTTCAAAATATTCAGAGGGTGTTGATTCAAGCAAACCCACAACTTAATATAGGCAACTGCCTAAACAGGATGAACTTAGTCTCTAGAATAGAAAAAATATTCTACAGGCTAGGATAGAAAGGAGATAAGGAGATATGCCTAATATTAAAATATTTTTACCGAAGAAATAATTTTACTCAGGTAATCTGATGTGAGAGCAAAAATATCTACCTTTTGCCATATGAAACAATTATTAGATTTATACTTGGATTTATATCTCCTTCGAATCGAGAGCGCAAGTAATTTATTCAAATCTTTTACAAGATCATACACTTTATTTATCCTTTTTCCACGTTTCCTTCTTTGTCTGAAAAATGGCATCTTGGAAATGCAAAAAAGAGAGAAAACAACTCTACAATTCTTTAGAGTTTTTCTTAGCTTAAAAGCTTCTTTATAGAGCTTTCTGCTTTCTATTTGCTTCTTTTTCGATTTATGATAACGAATTATATTGTTTCAGGGTGAATAAATTTGACCGTCTCTTTTCTATATTAATGAACAAAGAACTGTGTCAGGAGCAAAGAAACAAACAAAATATTTTCTTTGGCCCCATTTCTAAACAAAGCCTAGGTTGCTTCTAACTCTTTAGCTTAATTACTTGAAATTTAATTTAATTTTCTTTATGAAACCCAGGTATTGGGTGAGGCATGCATACATACGATCTATTTTTTTGTTAAATCTGTTGGAAATTGCATGTCATTCTACTAATAGGGTAGGACAGAAAGGAGGTAATATTGACTCATGGGATTTCTCATAATGAATAATTCGCGCAATGGTGTTACCTCCGTTTCACGCTACGTAAGTGGAAATATACTCCAGAGAAATAAAACTTCCTCTGCGGGATGAGGCCGAACAAGCTGATTTTTTGCAGAGACCTTCGTTTTGATGTTCCAATGAAGCACAAAAAATCTTATATGCCTACCCTTGTGCGTCTTGAGATATCGAAGGTCAAAGGTCATGGAAATCGTTTTTTCGCAAAAATCTCGCTTCCAGTGCATCTGACGTCGTAATAACCCATAACAAAACTTACGTAAAATAGTATTCTCTACAAAATTGTTCATATACATTTTTTTCGTACGAAGAACCGTTATCGAGATATAGCATGATAAAGCGGGAGCGCGCATTCGCAATAGGTAATACTGTATTATACTGCAAACCTATAAATATAAAAGCATTTTCATTAATCTGTTAGACTGGAAAATTAAATTCCCATTATTAAAGCCATTAAAAATTTGTTTATTTATAAAAAAAAATATATAATAAATAATTAATAACAAAAAATACATTCATTTCCACACCACTTTTGAAGTAGAATGCAAGGCGCGTTTTTTTTTGACATGGTATCCCCAGTAGGCCTAATCCATGTTTTCGATCTTAGGAAAAGTTTTTTAACATTAATCTATCATTTTTTGTACCTGGCGCTATCGCGCGTTATGTTTCCGTACCTTCCTCCTCGTCCTCGTCGGGTTCCTAGCACATCCATCAACACATTATCTTCGTCAGATGCTTCCTCTATATCTGTTGGCTCTATGTCTGTTGGCAAAACCTCTTTAGGCTCAAGGTCACTGAAGTCTTCGATGTTTTGCAACTCTGTTGACGGGTTCAGGCATGCCTGTCCGTGACACTGACCACAAACTTTGGAGCATGGCAGCCCGACTTTTCTACACCCGTACTGCGCACCCTTTTTACAATTACGGAATATTGTATTTAATAGCTCGTCTGGAGCAAGTGGCAGTAGTGTTGTTTTCGGCTGTAATATGTCGTTTTTTAAATCCCAACCCCATTCTTCGGGTTGTAGATTTTTCCCTAGCCAAATCTGTACTTGGTAGTAGACCCGATAAATATGCTGTCGAGCTGCTTCACTAGTAGGTGGAAGGGATGACAATTAAACAGGTTTATTAAGTCGTGTAGCCTTAATGAATTGGGTGTATCTAAATTTGTCAAGGTTCACTTCATCTTTTAAAGCACCATACATAGCTAACAGAAAACGCTTTCCGTTCTGAAATACTGTATCTGATGGGCAGTTTTCTGCTTGAAATATTTGAGCCGAGTGAGTCAAATCGGGATGTTTCTCAAGCATTGACATAACCTGAAGTTTTCCTTTGTTGAATAGTGCCGATGTAGTGTCGCATCCAGTGAGGGCATGCAAAAACAAAATATGTTCTTTGCAAAGACGATATTTGTCGAGACTTTTAGACGAATAAATTCGTGTTGATGTAGTCCCTTTGCCAATTTTCTTTAAGAAAATTTGTCGGTGATGTGACTGAGTTTGTCCTATTAAGGGAACAAGCAAATCAATGTCTTCTCCAATGATGACGGCGGTTCTTTCTTTTTCCGATACTTCCATGGCTGTTTCGATGATTAGAGCATCTGCATCATCCTTGGCTTGTTTTGTAGCGATGTTGGCAGCTTGTAGTTGTTCAATAAGCATTTCAATAAAATTCTTTTTGTTGAATCGGTTTGATAAGAACTTTTCTTGGGTGACTGGCACAATCATTGTTGCATCAAAGCGAACTTCATAAGATGTAGACAGTGCAGTGCTTCGTCTTAATTGCTCCATTGCTTTTATATTTCTAGAGTTGTCTGATTATCCGTCAAATATAACAATTATATTAGAACCAAGATGCCTTTGTAAATATGTAACATATCTATCCAGAGTGTCTGAGAAAGTATCGTTTTTGTTCCATACGACAAGATGTAGCAGAAACCCATCATCGATGACGTAGGTTACATTATCTTCATTAAGTTCAATATTGACAGGCTCCATCATATTATACAATTTTGATTTTGCGTTTTTTCGCATGCCCTCATTGTCAAATAGTGATGTTGGATATGGACTTAATTCATACTCAATTTTTTTTGCAGATGATCGTATAATACAGTACTACTTATTACGAATGCGCGCTCCCGCTTTATCATGCTATATCTCGAAAACGGTTGATTGTACGAAAAAAATGTATATGAACAATTTTGTAGAGAATACTATTTTACGTAAGTTTTGTTATGGATTCTTACGACGTCAGATGCACTGAAAGCGAGATTTTCGCGAAAAACCGATTTTCATGACCTTTGACCTTCGATATCTCAAGACGCACAAGGGTAGGCTTATGAGATTTTTTTGTGCTTCATTGGAACATCAAAACGAAGGTCTCTGCAAAAATTCAGCTTGTTCGGCCTCATTCCGCAGATGGCCTCTTTTTTTACCTTATTTCCCTGGAGTATTACTGTTGTCAGCTTCAGCAACACAGACACGGACGACACGACAGCAGTGAAAACTTCAACAAGGCGAGATTAATATTATGAATATTCAACATTCACAAAATAATAATATTTGCTTCAAATTATTTGGTATTTCAGTAATAAAATATTAAGTGGTGACGTGTAGTTTCTGTCAATTTTAAAAATTTTAAAATTTTACTTTAAACACCGAAGTTCTGGCAAGTAATTTCAAAATACAGAACACAAAAGTATTCTTGTATTTCATAATATTAATGTCGAGTTGTTGTCGTATGTTCTTAAGCAAACACTGTTTTTATGTATAAATACCTATAACATTCGTGAGCTCCCATGTTTCAACAATGATGTTACATAATACCTATTATCTGATCATGCACGTTCATACCTCTGTGACTGACGCCCACGATGGCCCAGCAGCTGCACGTAACAAATAAGAGGGTTTTTGAGGATAATGAAAAATAATAAAATTCTATTTAAAAAAAAATCACTATTTTCACTTTTTGGAAAATCGTCTCCAATTTTTATCCCCTAGCAAGCACGCCAATGGTGAATTTTTGTATGGGCTTTTAATTGCCTGGACACGATATTAATTTTTTTGCTAAAGAAACACTTTAACCCAGGTAAGCTTAAGCATAACAACAAAATGGAGAGCAAAAACTAAAAAAACTTTTGCCATATGAAAGGATAGATATCTATATATCCTCCGAATTCAGAGCGTAAGTAGTTTATTCATATCTTTTACAAGATCATAAACTGTATTTATCCTTTCTTTCATATTTTTTTCATTAACTGCATTCACACGTAGACTCAATCACGCATTTTTGGAACGTGGCGCTCCAATCGCGAGCTCGGGAGAGAAGAATGGAGCGTGGCACGCAAGTAAGACTCGATACTTGGAGCTAGACCTAGCACGGCACCTAATCAGCCCAATGTATTATTTCACTTCAATAAGCATTTGTTATACTCGGATAGGGTTTTATGATAGTTATCCCAATTCCCCAGTCTTTTGGCTTCATTGAAGGCTTTCCTCGACTCAGTCTTTAGCCTGTTTAATGTCTTGTTCCACCATGGCACATCCCTTTGGATTGCCGCCTGTTTCACAGGACAATAGAAGAATCCTAAGACTTTATTCAGGTATCTCAGTATAGGTGTCTTGGACTCTAGTCTTTACTAGGCTGATTTCATTTGAGTGCTCCTTGGATAGCACTTTTTGTATACGAATGAACGGTGCTAATAATTCATCTATTGCTTCACAAAAAGACCTAAATATTCTTCTTTCGGATATCCGAAGCTCTTTGTTATACTCGGAGAGGGTTTTATGATAGTTATCCTAATTCCCCAGTCTTTTGGCTTCATTGAAGGCTTTCCTCGACTCAGTCTTTAGCCTGTTTAATGTCTTGTTCCACCATGGCACATCCCTTTGGATTGCCGCCTGTTTCACAGGACAACTTTTTTCGTAAGAGGCTATTATAGCACTTTCTAAGTGTATCGAGGCTACATCAAGTTCCTTAGTAGTTAAAGCGGATAGCGGTTCGCCCTCATGCTCCGACTTTAGATGTTCTTTGTAGGCAATCCAACCGGTAAGTTTGGGCACTCGGTTGCTAACCGTTTTAGTATTTGCAACGGATATGTCGAAGCGAATGTGCATGTGATCGGACATTGAGTGCGTGTCCGAGACATGCCAGTTGGTTATGTAGTTTATTATAAATGGAGTAGCTAGCGTTATATCTAAAACTTCTTTTCATACCACATTATAAAGGTGGGTTTGTTAGGTACCTTTATTAATAATGTCTAAGTTTTTTGAAGACAAATATTTTAAAAGATGCTCACCTTTCTTATTGATGTTTGTGCTGCCCCATATATTGTATTGTGCACCCAAAACTAGTTGTCTTAAAAACTATTATGGCTTGCATGAATAAGTTATGAACCGGCTCTTGACAATGCTGAGGTTTTCTGCAATTAATGGTCACCAGGTGGCAAGTCTTAAAAACTACGAGGTTCCCAAATCGGAATCTTTTTTATTGATCCAGGAGTGTTTTGGATACTAAATAGGGTTATTTAGTCGATTTCAGAGAACCCGGAATAAGATGTTTAATTAGTGCATATGGACATTAGTACTTTTCCGTGTATTGTTTTAGCGATTTTCATGTTTACTGTATTCATAATTTATGAAGTCTTTATTGGCCTCCTTATTGTTGTTTTATTCTATTTAACTACCTACATCTCTGAAACATCCTGCTGGCCGTGCTGTTTTAATTTTTCGCTCTCTGGTTTCGTATTGTAAGCCCCTGTTACGTAAAATTTCTGCCCTAACATATCACCGTGCATCGCTATTTATTATCATGTTAAGGAATTTTGGTGTTTTATTAAAGGCATATCATATTGGTTATAGGTTCTCAGATTCAGCAATCTTATAACTGAGAGTTCTTGCATTCTTTTCTGTTCTCAAAAATATTCCTGCGTTTACTGTAGCTCACCGATGCTCATTGTTTGATTAATCAAACGTCGGCCATTGACTTTCAGACCTTTATCTGAGTAGTGTATTATTTCATTGAGTACCAACATTTTGTTTTGTCGGGCTTCCTTCCTCTTTAGACATTCTGCATTGTAGTTTCTTCCAGAATTAAGATAATATAGTAAAATAAAATAGAAGATGAATGCCATTAGCGCCAATTTCTATTAGTTTTTGCTTTAGATGGAGTTTATCGGTAAATACGGCGTGTCTTAAATGAATGGAACATTGGATTTAGTTCCTGAAAGCGTAAATTAGCAAAAAAGCGCGTGGACGCAGGAGCTGGACATGCGGTATCTTCAACTACTGGCGGGCACCAAAACAAGCTAATTTTTGAATTTTACTCAAAATTCTATGCATATTTCATGTGGTTTTCAAGTAATCCACAAGGCGTAAGAAACTAATTTTAATCAGATGTGCAATAATATCGAACTATCCCCATATTAAATTGTCTCAAATGGTGCCATGCTAAGATTATTACATATTCGTTTCAAGCTTAGCTTTTTACTGGTATAAATAGTATATTATTTTATATGGAGGAAAAGTGATACTTTTCATGGCGCGCTCGTGTTTAACAGCCGAACGGAGTGAGGCTGGTAATAGAGAGCAAGCCATGAAAAGTAACTTTTCCTCCAAATAAAATATGCTGTTTTTTCTTCAAATGTCGACAAATTAATGCAAAAACATCTCTTTTTAATATTAATAATATCTAATTATTATTAAAGATAAATGGGTTCGCAAGGCGGCTTAGACCACGGTCGTAGGTGGCCTTGCTTAGACCGGTGTCGGTGAATATAATGTAACATAAAGCTGTCAGTGGACACTGTCAACAATAATTATTTTTTTAAGATTCGTCTCCAATTGCGTTTTAATTCCGTATTGATAAGCAGTTATTGAGTAAGTTCGATTAAATAATAACCAATTTGTTCCTAAATTAGTGATTTTTAGAAATGCAGTCACAAATTGAGTGACAAATACAAATTGTAGTTTAATAAATCTTGAGTTGTTGACGCTTATTTTGTTGTCTGTTTGTATTGTATCTATGTTGCTATGACAACACTTTTACCTCCGCCGGCGGAAAAGTGAAAAGTAAAGCTCCGGCGGAGGAAAAACGAAACTTTACGGCCGCCTACACAGTCGAGTAATGACGGATTTACTGACGTTTGAAGAAAATAATATATTACAGTTATCTCCCCATGAAAATCAGATCAACGGTGTATAAATTTAACCGGAATTTCTTAACCTCTGGTTAAATAAAAAGTTAGTGTCAAACGATAGCTTATGAAAAACCAAGATAGGAAAGTGCAAACCATTTTGCTCTATCTTTAGCCGTTTAGATTTTACAGGCTGTCAAACTTGGTAAATGGTCGATTTTCAACTGTCAATATTCCAAAAACAGTAACAGATAGGTATAGGATATTATTTATGAAATATGTCTAGAATTATCCGCAAAATCCAAATATGCAATAATATATAGGGTGTTCCATTTAAAATTTGACAGTTGCTACTACTTTTTAGTAGAAGCGGCAACACTGCACTGTCGAAAATATTTTAGCAAGGTAGAGCATATCCGTTTATGTAAACGACCAAATTTTCAGAATGATCCGTTGAGTGGTTCTCAAGAAACGTCTAACCTACCATCGACCGTGAATCACCTTGTATAGGGTGTGTGGAAATACCGTTCGAATAATTTCAAGAGTGATTCTACATAAGAAAACATGAAAATTTGTTTATATGAATCTGGGTCCGGAAATGCATAGTTTCCAAGATACAGGGTGTCAAACTTTTTTAAAAAAATCGGTGTTTTATTAATATCTTAAATATCCTTTAACCGATTTTGTTGAAATTTAGTAGTATTATCTGTAAAAATGAGGGGCTAATTTAGCCTTAATTAGATTAAAAATATAAAGGCCAGTGGCGTCCCGGAGGACATCATACCGAATATTATTGACAACAAAAATGTGCGCCACTGACATTTTTAAAAAATGTATATTTTTTTTGTATTAAGCAACTAAAAATATAATATTTTTGCTTCTTGAATTGTTTTCTTATCTTGCTTCGTGTTCGAGAAAAAAAATCAAAACCAGTTTATTACATTTCCAAACTTTAAAAAAAAAAAATCGGTTTTTTATTAATATCTTAAATATCCATTGACCGATTCTCTTGAAATTTGATAGTCTTGTCTGTAATAATATGGGGCTCATTTAGATTTAATTAGATTAAAAATATGAAGTTCAGAGGCGTCTCGGGAGGCATCATACCGAATATTATTGACAAAAAAGTGTGCGCCACTGACTTTTAAGAAATTCACAGTCCTTCACGAAGATGCAACCGGGGGGACATTGAAAATGCCGAAGCAGGATGCAACGCTTATTAAATTTGAGATCTGAGGAAACTCATAATTGTGTGGAAATATATAGTTGATAGAAGTTTGGGTGCGAACAGGTTAGATTACATAAGTTTAGTTTACCAAAATATACCAAATAAATGTATATTACTTCAAGTCTCGTTCTTTTTTACAATTTAAAACGTTATAAGTGTGGTTGCAAAAAACAAAAGACCATTTGCATTCGATTCGTCTCACATTCCTCGATCTAACGATATGAAGCACGACTAGTCTGTCGTGAGAAACTAAAAGTCACCCTCACCCACCTTTAACGCAATGTAATGTAAAAAATTACTTTTTTCTTCAAACGTCAGTAAATCTATCATTACTCGACTGTGTAGGCGGCAGTGAAGTTTCGTTTTTCCTCCGCCGGAGCTTTACTTTTCACTTTTCCGCCGGCGGAGGTAAAAGTGTTGTCATATCAACATAGATACAATACAAACAAACATCAAAATAAGCGTCAACAACTCAAGAGTTATTAAACTAAAATTTGTATTTATTACTCAATTTGTGACTGCATTTCTAAAAATCACTAATTTAGGAACAATTTGGTTATTATTTAATCGAACTTACTCAATAACTGCTTATCAATACGGAATTAAAACGCAGTCGAAAACGCAATTTTTAAAAAAATAATTATTGTTGACAGTGTCCACTGACAGCTTTATGTGACATTACTATACCAACAAACTGAGCCTATTCACCGACACCGCACCGGTCTAAGCCGCCTTGCGAACCCACTTATCTTTAATAATAATTATTATTACTATTAAAAAGAGACGTTTTTGCATTAATTTGTCGACATTTGAAGAAAAAACAGCATATTTTATGTGGAGGAAAAGTTACTTTTCATGGCTTGCTCTCTATTACCAGCCTCACTCCGTTCGGCTGTTAAACACGAGCGCGCCATGAAAAGTATTACTTTTCCTCCATATAAAATAATATACTATTTTCTACGATCATTAAAAAATAACATTATTATAGATCTGCTTTCAGTCAAACAATGTCATTCATTACTCACGGGCCGTTGAGTAATATTAAAGAAGTCACTGGTTTTAACAAATTCAGGCATGCCATGACCGTGTTCTTTTGTCAAACTATTTTGCAAAGATCAGATCAGACGGTCAAAGTGGCTGCGAGTTTAGAAATTTAATAATAATAATAATTATGGAATCCGATTCCGAAAATGAAGTAGAAATGTGTACGCTCCCAGAAGTTTTAAATGCTGCAAATATAGCTACAAAGCATTTATTGCCTGAAAAATCCAGGAAAAAGTACGAAATGGTGTACCTATAGCACTTTTATGGATTGGCGAGCCCGCAAAAACGCCATATATTTAATTATATATGAAAAACGCCAATTCTTTTTCTGAAAATGTGCTATTAGCTTATTTTGGAGAACTTTCAGAAAAATACAAATCTTTATTATGGATCCAGTACTCCATGTTAAGAGCACTTTGGATATAAATAACAACATTAATATAGAAAATTACTCAAAGTTGCGCAGTTTTTTAAAACGAAAATATGAGGGATATTAAGCAAAAAAGTCCAAAACATTCACTCCAGATGAAATGAATAAATTTATAAATGAAGCAGATGACCGTATATAACTTGCAACAAAGGTGAGAAAGTTAATTATTATATAGTATTTGTATTAAGTATAATGATGTATTATTTATTTATATGTAAATACATAAAAGGGAAACGGCGATAATTTTACTTTCTTAACATTTATTCGTGCTGAAGTACATCAGATTTATCTTCCCTAATGGCGCGTTTGGTTAACGTGTTGAAATTGTAGTTGGGTTTTCGCGACATCGCGGTGGTTGTGAGTTCAATCCTCGCCTCCTGACGTTGTTTTTCTTTTATCTTATATTTTTGATATTTGATTGATACAATATACTTATTTGTAGTTTTTACTAATAAAAAGTATTTTAATATTATTATTATTATTATTTCATGTTAAGTTCAGTATTATATTTTGTCAATATTGCCTAACAAAATTGTATTTAATCTTGGCCATGACTCCCTTTTTTGATCGGCCCTGTATAATGATCGTAGAAAAAGTATAGTATTCTACTCGCATATAATGGCCATTACTCACTCGGATGAATTACGGCCCTCGCCTTCGGCTCATGCCACAAACTTCATCCTCATGAGTAATAGCTATCATTACATGCTCGTTGAATAATATACTATTAGCAGATTACGCAAGCTTAGTTTACCAAAATATACCACATAATTGCATATTACTTCAAATTTCGTTCGTTTTTATTATTTATAACATTAGTGGTGGTTGTAAAAACTGCATTCGATTTGTATCTCAATCCGCAATCTAACGCGGTTAGTTTCACTTAGTATCAACTTATTTTAGTCATTTGAGTCGGTTCCAATACGTTATAATTAATTTGAATAGATTTGGTTAGTTTTGGTTAGTCGCCTAATCAATTTTCGGTTAGTTTCTCTTAGTCGCAACTTTTTTTACTTATTTGAGCCGGTTCCGTTACTTTATAATCAATTTTAATAGATTTGGTTACTTTTGGTTAGTCGTCCAATCAACTTTCTGATAGTTTCCCTTAGTCTTAACTTATTTTAGTCATTTGAATCGGTTCCAATACGTTTTAATTAACTTTAATGGATTTGGTTTTATAGATTTTAGTTAGTCTTTCAATCAACTTTCGGTTAGTTTCACTAAGTCTCAAATTATTTTATTTTCATTCAGTTGAGTCGATTCCGATCCGTTATTATCAATTCTAATAGATTTGGTTAGTTTTGTGAGATAATCCACACCTTTAAAATACTATTACATTAGACCTGATACATTCATTTTTGAGATACCCTATATATGTATATATTTTGAGACACCCTTTATACATGTAAGAGATAAATCAAGTCATAAATTGAAGTCGAGTTTTTGCGAGGTTTTTTTGGAGGATATCCGAAAGGTATTGCTGGAGAGTCAGAAGCCAGCGGAGTGTACAATTTATTTTGGTGAATTGTTTTGCTTCTGTGTTGCAATATTATGTCATTACAAGTCGGTAAAATGAAACTTATAACATTGTTATTATCATAATGTGTACCATTATATATTTTATACTCATTGATAATTAATATTTGGTGGCCTAACATGTGTATACCTTTTCATATTGTTATTAACATAATTTGCATAAATATTTCTTCTATTTTCATTGATAATTAATATGTGATGGCCTAACATGTGTATACATTTTCATATTGTTATTAACATAATTTGCATACATATTTCTTCTATTTTCATTGATAATTAATATTTGATGGCATAACATGTGTATATATTTTGATATTGTTATTAACATAATTTGCATAAATATTTCTTCTATTTTCATGGATGATTCATATTTGATGGTATAACGTGTGTATATATTTTGATATTGCTATTAACATAATTTGCACAAATATTTCATTTATTCTCATGGATAATTCATATTTGATGGTATTAACCTGTATATATATATTGTTACAAACATAATTTGCACAAATATTGCATTTATTCTCATGGATAATTTATATTTGATGGTATAACATGTGTATGTATAAATTTAATGAGATCGTTTTATGCTGTGAATAACACTGTGTATTGTTTCCTGTCTCTTCGTGCTGGAATTTTAGTTTTCGTATGACTGTGATTGTAATGTAAGCAAGGGACTTGATGAATCCACTAATATTTTCCTCCCCTGACTGAGCTAATACCCTAGCTATAAATCGTGAGCTTGCGAGCAAGGCACCCTGAGTCGTTCTTTTAACAAATGTTATATTTTTAATGATTTGCTCTTGTATGTGAAATTTAAATTAACATTATTTTGTAACCTTGATTTTTGACTTGATGCCAATTGCTTATAAGCACCCGAAATGATAAAAGATTTGTAGCCTGTGCACAATAATTACACAGAATAAAACCATATATTCGGAATGGAAATATATTATATCGAAATGACTATTAGTAATAAGCAACAGTAAAGGTATAAGCTATTTGAATCGTTCTTCCGTATCCTATAATCTTACAGCCTACAAGAGAAATACTATTCAATCACAAAAGTGTTTACATAATATAATCAATCGCTAAGCGATGACGAAGGAAATATATATTAATAGGCCTGCAGGTCTTACTAGAGATATTCGCTCAATCTGCAACTATAGCTGAGTAGCCTCCCGTATGGGACCTCAGTACCTGCTGGCGACGTCTGGCTAACTAATACTAAACTCTTCAGTTTTGAATGTATTGTAGTATTGTCACAAGTGTGGAACGACAAATTGTGGTGCGTGAGACAGTAATTTAGTTAATTGTTATACCTACTAATAAAGGTTGTACAGCATAACTCGGTTTAGGAATTGGGATCGAGGTTTTCTCTGCCATGCTCTTTTCCCTCGTGAATTCCAGGCGGAGTACGGCACGCTTTTCTTTAATAAATTAGGCTTATTAGGAATCTGTGGTTTAATTTACATGACGCACCTTTCCCTCAAATTTCCCTAATTGTGTTTAGTCGAAGCGCAATCCGAATAATTAAAAATTGTGTAAGATATAATAATAACACAACGTAGGGCTTGGTTTTCTGTTTAATCTAATTTGACGATCATTGGCAAAATAAAGATAACGCACAATTTTACTTATCTGATTCAACTATGTTGAACAGGCCCGGGTACGTTATACTACATTTGGTTAGTTGTCTAGTCAACTTTCAGTTAATTTCACTTAGTATCAGCTTATTTTAGTAATTTGACTCGGTTACGAAACATTATAGTCAATTTTAATAGATTAGATTATTTTTGGTTACTCGTCGAATCAATTTTCGGTTAGTTTCTCTTAGTACTTAACTTATTTTAGTCATTTGAACCGGTTCCCATACGTTATAATCAATTTTAATGGAATTGGTTAGATTTGGTTAGTCGTCAATCAACTTCCGGTTATTTTCTTTTAGTCTCAAATTATTTTACTTATTTGAGCCGGTTCCGATGTAACCAATTTCAATAGATTTGGTTAGTCGTCCAATCAACTTTCGGTTAGTTTCACTTAGTCTCAACTTATTTTAATTATTTAAGCCGGTTCCGATACACTATAATCAATTTTAATATATTTGTTTAGATTTGGTTAATCGCCCAATCACCTTTCGGTTAGTTTCAGTTAGTCTCAACTTGTTTTAGTCATCTGAACCGGTTCCGATTCGTTATAAAAAAATTTAATAGATTGGGTTAGTTTTGGTTAGTCGTCAATTCAAATTTCGATTAGTTTCACTTAATATCAACTTATTTTAGTCATTTGAACCGGTTACGATACGTTATAATCAATTTTAATAGATTTGCTTATTCTCGGTTAATCGTCGAATAAACTTTCGGTTAGTTTAACTTAGTCTCAACTTATTTTACTTATATGAGCTGGTTCCGATCCGTTATAATCAATTTTAATAGATTTGGTTAGTTTTGGTTAGTCTGCTAATCAACATTCGGTTAGATTCACTTAATATCAACTTATTTTAGTCATTTGAACCGGTTACGATACGTCAATTTTAATAGAACCAAATTTATTAAAATCTTTAAAGTCTTGGTTAATCGTCGAATCAACTTTCGGGTAGTTTCACTTTGTCTCAACTTATTTTAGTCATTTGAGTCAGTTGTGATACGTTATAATCAATTTTAATAAATTTGGTTAGTATTGGATAATCGTCGAATCAACTTCCAGTTAGTTTCACTTACTCTCAACTTATTTTACTTATTTGAGCCTGTTCCGATACGTTATAATCAGTTTTAATAGATTTGGTTAGTTTTGGTTAGTCGTCTAGTCAACTTTCGGTTAGTTTTATTTAGTCTTAACTTATTTTAGTCATTTGAGTCGGTTCCGATACGTTATAAGTAAGTCTGATAAATTTGGTTACTTTTGGTTAGTCCTCTAACATGATCCTCCGCTCGCTTCGGTCGCTACGGGCCGGGGCTCAAAGAACAGGAACTAACCAAAACTAACCCAAGGCATGCCCAAAATAAAGAAAAAAAAATACTTGTTACAAACATAACTTAAAAAAAAATTAAACCGACAGGAATTGAACCCCGGGCCCCCGTATCAGAGGTCCAGCATCTAACCACTGAACAACCAGAGCACTTCCAGGCAATTCATTGCACCGCAAAGATATCGGTAATCTGAAGGCTGATTAGGTGCCGTGCTAGATCTAGCTCTAAATGGAATAGACACGGTTTTATCCTGTATTCTTTCTCGCAGCTTAAAACTGCAAGGGTGTATCTCGTGCGTGTGAACACCAAAAGTGTTATGTGTCTCGCGTGATCGATGTGGCGTTTGGATTTTCAGGTAAATTAGAAATTTTTATAAATTATATTAATATAATTTTTATTCTAAGGACGGATATTGAAAAGAAAATAATTATTGTCATCGCTGCTATCTACTCGTATACAAGATGTTACAAAAAGGGCAATAAGCGTTATATATGAACCGAATGCATCAAGAAATGGGAAAAAGATCGGAATCTATACGGGCATAATATGCTTACTGAGGAACTGAAAAAATGCTATCCTGACGACTGCAGAAACTATCTAAGAATGGATTCACACATGTTTGATAAATTATTGGCAATGATTACACCTAAGATTATTAAACAGGAACTAAAAGCGAGAGTACATCTACCCCACAGTTTCGTTATGGGTCTTAATTAAACGAAGAGGAATGCACAAAGGTGACAGTTATTTGGCGGAGCTAGATAAGCGAGGGAAAAGGCATGACACTGCGCTCGCTTCAAGGGCTAACTAAAACTGACCAAAACTAACCCAAGGCACCCCTATTGTCTAGCAAATGGTATAGTGGACATGAAAAGAAACTGTAATCGAAAACAACTACAATTCTTGCGAATTTTTTCTAGCTTTTACAACTTCTTTATAGGGCCTTCTGCTTTCTATTTAGTTTTTTTTCGATGTATGATAACCAATTATATTGTTTCAGGATGTATAAATTTAACCTATTTTTTTCTACATTAATCAACAAGGAACTATGGTAGGAGCAAAGAAACAAAGAAAATCCCTTCTTTGGCTCCCTTTCTAAACAAAGCCTAGGTTGCCTCTAACTTTCGTACATTTTCAATTTTATTAATAACTTTTTCTACGTTAATTAGGTACTTCAAAATTTGTTATTTGTCTATACAGGGCTTTTAAATTAGTGTAAAATATTTTAAAGGGTGAGACCGCATCAAGAAAAGAAAAAAATATGAAGATGTGTCTGAAAATAAAAGTTAATGAGGCCTTAGGGAGCTATGGTGCTTATATGCTCTTGTTTATTCTAGAATAAATTATTGTATTGTTTTGTGGGGTGGTCCCAGTGCTATACAAAATGTCTTACTATTACAAAAGCGTATTTTAAGAACCATGTTTTTCAAACCGCGTCTATGTTCATGCAGAGAGTTATTTAAGTCGGAAAATTTTTTAACAGTTACATCTGTGTATGTCTTAGCCTCTACTTTGAGTGTTAAGCAGAATCCTCACTTTTATATAAATCTTTTTCTGATAGAAATATTACCTATAATCTGAGACAAACTACGAATTGTACATTACCAAACCATAAACTAGAATTAGTGGCTAAAAGTGCTGCAATCCTTCCTATAAAACTATTTATTTAATAAAACTACCAAAGGTAGTAAAAAATATAAGCAGCATTCCAATCTTTAAAAGGACTGTTAAAAGCATTCTTCTTAGACATAGTTTTTATACACTTAACACTTTCGCTGCTGACAGTTCCAGCTGTGGTATTACCTGTGTGCTAAACTTTTTTTTTTCTTATTTTGCTTGTATAAACTCTCTATATACATAAATATACTAGTTTAACTAATATATACTGGGTGTTAGAGAATTTTGAACACCTGACACGGATCCGTGTCATGCGCATATAGCAACAATTTTTGTGTCATATGCGGTCAGACTTGGATTCGTGTCGGAAGTTTTTTTTATTTTGAAAACGTATAAAACGAAT
>JAEQML010071382.1:0-16183 GCA_016904865.1 Pissodes strobi
ATAATCTCGTGTGTGCCCGCGCATTTGCATGTTTAATTTGTTCTCAGTTCTCTATTCTCCTAGTCTAAAATAAATATTTTTTGTAATATTTATCTGTTTTACTGGTTATAATTCTATAAAGAAAATCGTGCTGAAAAGTTACTTTTCAGAACTACTAGCACTGAAAAGTAACTTTTCCGCACGATTTGTTAAATTAATGAATATCTTATCTAAAACACTCAATAAGGTGAAATTTTTTTTTTATGGCAGTGGCGCACACACTAAAGGGAGATCCTATGGCGCTCGACGAGCGGTGTGTGTGCGAAGATGTTGATTGACACGGTTCTTGAATAGTTGTAGGTTGTAATTAGTCGGAAACAGATGTCCTGGAAGTGAGTTCCACAGTGATGCAGTGCGCCAGACAAAGGAGTTCTTGTAAAGCGATGTTCTAGGTGTTTCTAGTTGTACGACGTACTGGTGCGCTCTTGCCGTCTATCGTGACTGTCTGACAGGAGTTGCCAGGGGCGGGATGATGCGGGCCAAATCCTGGGAATATCTGCCGTGAAAGTATCTGTAAAACAGAGATATCTCGGCCACAAGTCTGCGGTGTTCCAGACTATCCAGATTCCGGGTCAACTCCGGGTCGCCGACGAGACGCACAGCTCTCTTCCGAATGGAATCCAGCAGCTTTAGGGTATGCTTTGGTGCGGCACCCCAGATATGTGAGCAATATTCTAAGCACGGTCTTATTTGCGCTTTGTGCCGCAAGAGCAACTGCTGCGGTGTATAGAGTTTTTTGTTGCGAAATAGCGCACCAAGCTTCTGGGAGGCTGATTTTGCGATGTTAGAAACATGGTCATGCCATGACATATTGCTGTTGACCGAGACACAAAGCAGTCCGATTGACGAGGATAAAAAAATGGTCGATCCTGCCATAATGATGTCAGGGCCCGCTGTATTGGCCCTCTTGGTAAATGTTGCTGCTTGGGTCTTTGCTGCATTGAACTGGACCAAATTTCGGTCGCCCCAAGTTTGAACTTTCTCCAGGTCTTGATTAATTGCTGTAACCTGCTCCTGTCTGCGGTGATGAGTCTTAGTCGCTGGTAAGGGTTTTTCTGATCTAAAGTGGGAGACAAGGGTACTGTCATCTGCAAATCTGTAAACAGGATTATTCGTTTCGATCAGCAGGTCATTAATATAGATGAGGAACAGAGTTGGTGAAAATATTGCGCCCTGAGGCACGCCCGCGTTGATGGTGAATGTGTCCGAGATGTGTCCATCGACTGCAACGTGTAGGGATCGGTTCTTAAGGAAACTGGCCAGCCAGCTGCAGAGAGAGGCTGGGAGTCCGAAGGACGGCAGTTTGTTGAGCAGTCAGTCATGCCAAACTCTGTCGAATGCCTTTGAAATATCCAACGCAATCGCTCGAGACTCTCCGTAGTTTTCAATTGCCCTACTCCATATATGAGCGACATAGGCCAATATATGTCTTGTCGATCTCTCTTTGTGAAAGCCGTACTGATGCTCGCTGATTATTCTGTTGTTCTCGAGGTACTTGAGTAGTTGCTGGTTGACTACACGTTCCATGACTTTGGAGATTATTGGAAGCAAGGCAATTGGGCGATAGTTTGAGGGCGTGGTTTTCTTGCCTTTTTTTGGGACAGGTTGCACTCGAGCGACTTTCCAAGAGGATGGGTAATTCCCTTTTCCGTAAGAAAGAGAAAAAAGCCTGGAAAAAACGAGTGTTAGTTCGTTGGCGCAGTTCTTTAGCACGATGGCAGGTATTCCGTCCAGTCCTGATGCCTTTTGCGTATCTAGTTCTTTAAGGATTTTGCGAATATCATGGTGATGAAACTTGACTTCTGCCATGGTAGTGTTGATGTTCGATATGATGGGGAGAGTCTTGCCTTGGGAGACGTCTAAGGTAGAGTGCGATGAAAACATTTTAGCGAGCATGTTTGCTTTTTCCTTGGCTGTAGTCGCCGTAATGCCACGTTCGTCCGTCAAAGGTGGGCGAGACGTTTTTGTAAAGTTGTTACTTACTGCCTTTGCTACCGACCAGAAATTCCTGGAACCACTGGGACATTACAAAAGTTTATTCCTGATTCTTTGATTGTGTTTGTCCTTAGTTTCGTCGATCACACGTTTGCATTCGTTTCTAGCTTCGACAAAATAATTGCGATTTTCAGCGGTCCGATTTTGCTGCTAGTACTTGTAGGCTTGCTGTTTCCTACCTACAGCTCTTTCGCATCTTTTGTCGAACCAGGGCTTTCCTTTTGATGGTAACTTGATGGAATTTGGGATGTATGCTTCCATTCCTGAGGAGATTACTTGCGTGATCTCTTTGCAGCAGACTGACGGGACGTCAGTGCCAAAGCAGACGTCGAGCCAAGGAAAATCTAGGTAGAACTCCCTTAGATCGTCCCAGTTTGCAGAATTGTAATGCCAGATTTTGCGAGGCAATGGTAGGTCCTTCTGTATGAGTGGCAATTCACACACCGTTGTAATAAGTTTGTGGTCGGAAGTACCTAATGGCGGACCAACTGTCATTGTGTACTGGTCAGGATTGGTGGTTAGAAAGGGATCCAGGAGGGCGGCGAATTCGCCCCTCTCTGAGATTCGAGTTGGTTCTTCTACAAGTTGAGTAAGCCCGCAGCTGATGGCAAATGCTTCAGCTTCTCTACCTTCGTTGTCGGTCTTGTTGTGATGTTTGAGCCAGTTTGTGTTGTGGGCATTGAAGTCATCCAGAACGATTATTTCTGAACTGGGGTGATCGACCTGTATTAAGTCAAAAGTGGTAGCTAGTGTTGAGAAAAAGCTTTGGTAGGCTCTATCGCTCGGAGGGCGATAGAGACAACATATAAACTTGGTTAGTCCCTTGGCGGTGAACTTGAGCCACATGACGTCAAGGTTGTTCGGTTCGAGTGTTTCCTCGCGGTGACATGAAAGGTCGTTCGTACAAAAAGGCATATTCCGAACTTATGTCTAAATCGGGTATGTAAGTCGTAACCAGGATAGGGGTAGTTCACTGTTGTTGTAAACACATACTTGTGTTTCTGTAAGGGCTAGTATATGTGGTCTATTGGCTTGTAGATGTTGGTGTACCGAATTTATGTTTGTATTTAGGCCTCTTATGTTGCAGAAATCTATTCTAAATTGGTTCGGTATCTTTGCTATCTGTGAAATGCAGAATGGAGGGCTCCCAGGGCCACCCAGCGCCCGGAGATCCGAATGGCCGGGGAGTTTACTTCCGGAATATTTTGATCCTGGAAGCACCATCATGTCCATATATTCCTACTGTGGAACCCGGGAACACCAGCGCGGAAGCGGAACGTGATTTGGGAAAACCACTTAGCGCTTCCCAGTTCTGGTGGAGTGGTCTTTCACCGGACGATGCGAGTAGGCGTATGCATCTACCACCAAGGGCCGCTTCCACTGGAAGCATCGGCCTCAGACTCATTCCTCTGGTGGTCCCTAGTCTGACAGGGGTAAAAATGGGGTTTGTTGGATCACTCCCCAGGGATCAGCTCCAGACTTTGTACTCTGGTGTTCTCCAGCCTGGAGGAGGACGATGGGATTTGATGGGCCACATCCCGTGGCAACTCGGGATGGCGGGGGCGTCACTCCCCGTAATCAAACTGCTCTCACCAGTTTGACATTCCTGCCAGCCAATACAATGCAGCCCCTCTTGTCACAAACTGTCGTTGATCGGCTCCAGACTTTGTACTTCGGTGTTCTCCAGCCTGGGGGAGGACGATGGGATTTGATGGGCCATATCCCATGGCAACTCGGATTGGCGGGGGCGTCACTCCCCGTAATCAAACTGCTCTCCCCAGTTTGACGTTCCTGCCAGCTAATACAATGCAGCCCCTCTGAAATACTCAAGAAGCTCAATAATTTTTATAATTACAGTATATTATTATTGACCTCAAACCTAATTGACGTTTATCTAAGGACTACAGTGTGTCCACGGATTGAGTCCCCAAGAAGACAAATGGAGTAAAAGTAAAAATCCATGGACACACTGCATATCGATCGTAGGAAAAATGTTGTACCTAACACATGCGGAAAGTGTCTTTTCCGCCCTTGACGGCTTGCCCGAACTCCGCTTCGCGTCGTTCGTGCCACTGCCGCCTCGTGCGGAAAAGTGTCACTTTCCGCACTTGTTAGGTAAATAACTATTACGAGAGTCTACACCATCCCTTCTCTTAATTCCTATTATTACCAGATAGCAGGGTAGTTGCACTTATGAAACTCACGGACATAGATTAAAAATTAGAGACAAAAATAGACGTTCCTGTGAAAAACATATTTGCTGACACCGACAATGTTGACGGCTTTAAAATAAAATTGCATTTAACTGTACGACCCATACGCTCTAGATCAAAATCGAATCGAGTCCTGCTCTTTATTCTTTTTTGCCTTTTGCAGAACAATCGATGGATGTGCTCTAGTATTTAATTTGAAGTGGCAATAAATTTCGTATTTGCCCCTGTGCTCTCATGTTTCCATTTCTTTTTCAGTCGATAAATATAACTTTTTAAAATTTCCATTGGAGAGAATTTAAAACTGTTCTTAATGGGTACATTACTTTATACAGTTTTATGAGAGAAGATAATTATATAACATATAATTTAAATGACAAAATTATTCGTCATTTGTGGAATAATTTAAAGAGCGCAATTTTAAAGTTACTTTACTTCTGGAGAGGAATTATAACTTTGCAGGATAATTTTCTCCCGACTAAAGTCGTTCAAACGACATTTAAAGTATCATTACTCAATCATATTACAAATTATTGCAATAATTATAGTATTATGTATAGTATATTTGCCTTTATAAGTACAATAATATTTTTAACCTGTCAATTGTACATATAGTACAGAATGGTTCAAGTTTGAACACGAATTGGACCTCATAATTCTAATTTTAAAACTTGAGAGCACAACTTTCTCGCATTTTTCCTTTGAGACTTTTTGAAGTAAGACTTCTTTAGGCGCGTTGTACGTGGAGAGTAAGCCGATGAACCTGTTCCCATAACTTTATAAAATGTGTGATACGGCGAGCGAACCTAATAAGATTTGTGACGCAAGCTGTATAAAATATGTGATACAGCGAGGCGAATGCTACAAAATGTGTGATACGGCGAGGCGATCGAAAATAGAGAGGTCCTCCACAATTTAAACCAAGCATGGGATAACTATTTTTTTTTCATCTTCGTCTCTTCCATGTCATGCATGCCGAACTCACCTTTTTTTCTCAGACAAGAATCGACCATTGAACGGGCCGCGGTTGAATATAATTAAAGTAAAAAATGTATATCAGATGTCGCAATTCGCGACAGCGGATCTGCATAAAATAACAATATTATATCCCTACGACCACTTATGAAAATGGGAAAAAGCTGAATTAACGTGGCTAGAAAGCACCTTATATTACACACATGTTGCAAAATGCGTCAACACACGTGTTGAAAGGTAATTTCAATGAGACCCTATTTGAATAGATAGCGAATGTTGTTAATTTGACAGAATATTTTATTTGACATTTTAACACTTTCGCTGCTGACAGTTCCAGCTGTGGTATTACCTGTGTGCTAAACTTTTTTTTTCTCATTTTGCTTGTATAAACTCTCTATATACATAAATATATTATTTTAACTAATATATACTGGGTGTTAGAGAATTTTGAACACCTGACACGGATCCGTGTCATGCGCATATAGCAACAATTTTTGTGTCATACGCTGACAGACTTGGATTCGTGTCGGGCGTTTTTTTATTTTGAAAACGTATAAAACGAATAAAAACTAAATTAGCATAAATTTTAACTTTTATTATACAGAGCATATCAAAATACGTAAAAACATACCAAATTTGGCAAATATACATAACATGCTAAAATGTAAAATAGTCATTCTGGAATGCTCCGATAATTTAAATAATAAAATATGGACACCCTTTTAGCTCTTCATTAGTCTATTTCTTCGAATTTTTGCAAGTAAATATTGTTATTTTAGGTTCCTAAGGTCTTGCCAGATTATCCGCCATTTTGTCTTAAAATCAGCAGCAACAAAAACCTGACCCGAAAACGGCACGTAAAACAAGAATTTCCTATGCTTTAGCTATATGCTCTCAACCGTAGATTTACCTCCACCTGCTGCTCGTGGCGTACTTAGAGCTTAATTTTTATATTACGCGCGACACGGATCCGGGTCGCGCGCACATAGCAACATGTACGTGGTGACACGGATCCGTGTCATCAGCAGTCAAAGTGTTAAGTTGACAGATGTGGATGACGCGATGAATAATTTTCAACACGCGTGTAAAATTTACTAAATAAAATATAAGTTGCCGCACTCTCGAAGCACGCAAAACCAGCTAGACCCCTCCTCCTCGTCCCGCTCGAGGGAACAGCGTCCGCCGCTGCATACGCATACACAGTTGTTCACGGTATTCATGGGCTTCGCTCTTTAAATGGCAAAGGTGTTGCCGCATTCTTGAGCGTCGTTCGCGCCATCTGTTGCCTTTTGATCAAGTAGCCAAAGATATCTGTAATATTCGGGCACAAGCCCCTAGATGGCGCAACTATGGAAACTCCAATCTGCCATGCGCTAAAATCCGTGCGAGGGGAGCAGGATCTTATCATCTGATCTCTATGTCCGCCATCTTCTCGTTCGATTTGTTTATTTCAACCAACACAAAATATTTCTACATTGCTTTCGGAGACTAATGTCATAATGTCTCTCAAGTTAGTTCCGTTTCACACGAGTCCGACATCGGATATCCGACGTCGGATATCCGATTATTTCTAATTTATCCAGCACGTTTCCGGCGTCCGACTGTCCGACAAACGTGTGAAAGCTTTCATTTAATGTTACCTACCTCGCGATCGGATATCCGATGCCGGATGATCTTCTCCGGCATGTGTGAAAAGGCACTTAAAGGTTTGACGCTAAAAGCCAGACATCTTTAACAAAGAACTGCTCAGTAGTGCTCAGTTAAATGAAGGTCTCCAAATGTACCCAGGTTTTTAGGCATTTCGTTGCGGCTGCCATCAACGTATTTGCGTTTTCAGGTATTATAGTTAATTTGTTACATTATTTATAATTTTTTCTGCTATATCAAAATATTATAAAGTCAGGTATTTTACATTTTACATAATTATGTTTTAGGAGCATCTGTAATTGTGGAGAACAAGGAATTTAAATTGTCAAAATTAGAAGCCCGCACAGCAGCTTTTCTGGAATTTCTTGACCAGCTCTTCGACAGCCTTAACGGTAGTGTTTTTAGAAGCAATCCAGGCAAAATGCTAAGAGTTGCCGTTACAAATGGATCTCTTCATAAGAAGTTTTGGAACTGTACAAAGATTAGTAACACAGGTTTGTAATTAATTAGGTACAATAATATTAATTTATTACTTACAAAAATAAATTAAAAAAGGAATACCTGAAAGTAAAGTTATTTCAAATGAGAGATTTTTTTACAGGAGGAAGGCGAATGAATAGAGGAAGCATGGAATCCTGTTCCAGGAAATGTACCTCTTCCTTAAAGTCCATTGGAATCCATGCGCTAAACTACATAGCAGGATATTTAGTTAAAACAGCCATGTGACTGTAAGAAACTTTTTTAAAAAGTGACTCTAGCTCTAAGGACAATTAGGGTGAACTATTTCTCAAAGCTAAAGAATACATAAAAGGTAGGCAACATTCATAGTACCTATGTTAATTCTAAATTTTATATAAACCGAAGTCTGCATTAGGCATAATTAGGTTCATTCTTAATACATTTAAAAAATGTTGATTATGCAACAAATACTTAACTAAGAGAATTTCTTTTCCACCTTGTTCTCAGTAAATAAAAACAGATGTTTTTTAATATTTCATAAAATTAAAATTGTATAATTACACCACAAAAGTGAATTTTTTTTTTATGGCAGTGGCACACACACTAAAGGGAGACCCTATGGCGCTCGACGAGCGGTGTGTGTGCGAAGATGTTGATTGACACGGCTCTTGAATATTTGTAAGTTGTAATTAGTGGGAAACAGATGTCCTGGGAGTGAGTTCCACAGTGATGCAGTGCGCCAGACAAAGGAGTTCTTGTAAAGCGATGTTCTAGGTGTTTCCAATTGTACGACGAACTGGTGCGCTCTTGCCGTCTGTCGTGACTGTCTGACAGGAGCTGCCAGGGGCGGGATGAGGCGGACCAAATCCTGGGAACATCTGCCGTGAAAGTATCTGTAAAACAGAGATATCTCGGCTACATGTCTGCGGTGTTCCAGACTATCTAGATTCCGGGTCAACTCCGGGTCGCCGACGAGACGCACAGCTCTCTTCTAAATGGAATCCAGCAGCTTTAGGGTGTGCTTTGGTGCGGCACCCCAGATATGTGAGCAATATTCTAAGCACGGTCTTATTTGCGCTTTGTAGAGCAAGAGCAACTGCTGCGGTGTATAGAGTTTTTTGTTGCGAAATAGCGCACCAAGCTTCTGGGAGGCTGATTTTGCGATGTTAGCAACGTGGTCATGCCAGGACATATTGCTGTTGACCGAGATACCCAGCAGTCCGATTGACGAGGATGAAGGGATGGTCGACCCTGCCATAATGATGTCAGGGCCCGCTGTATTGGCCCTCTTGGTAAACGTGGCTGCTTGGGTCTTTGCTGCATTGAACTGGACCAAATTTCGGTCGCCCCAAGTTTGAACTTTCTCCAGGTCTTGATTAATAGCTGTAATCTGCTCCTGTCTGCGGTGATGAGTCTCAGTCGCTGGTAAGGGTTTTTCTGATCTAAAGTGGGAGACAAGGGTACTGTCATCTGCAAAACTGTAAACTGTAAATAGAGTAGTAAAGGGATTAGATTTGAGGCCAGTACCAAATAATGCCCCAAAAAGAGTTAAATTGTAGATATTAGGTTAATTATTTTACTTGTTAACCGTATATTATTGTTATGTACCTGCCCAAATAATTATCCCTGAAATGTTAATCAATTGTCATCTAAAAACTATGCTAGTCAATTTACCTCTAAACTAATCCAAAACATGGATCTACCTTCTCTCAAATAACAATTATTATTGAATTGCGTGACATAATCAAATCTTGAAAATAAGAATCGTAGGGATTATTATGGAATAAATGTTCAATTGGTTAAACGCATTGTAAATATCCCTAGACATATAACTATTGTTTATCCTTAAGTAAAAATGTTAAATTTTTGTTTACAACATTCAGTTTTTCCAAGTGCACTAAAGATTTCTAGAGCAGTACCTATTTACAAAAAGGGCTCACAGAAGGAACTAACCAATTACCGGCCAGTATCAATTGTTCCTATTTTTCAAAAATATTTAAGAGAACATTAAAATCTAGAGTTACCAACTGTTTTGAATCACACAATCTTTTTAGTAGTAAACAGTTTGGTTTCAGAAATGCAAAATCAACAACAATGGCTGTTAACTAGTTAATTGAACTGGTTAATGAGGATCTTAAGAGGGAAGAATATACAGCTGACACATTTTGTGATCTGAGCAAGATGTTCGATTGTGTGTCTTTCACCACTCTTGCAATGAAGTTAAAACTTTATAATTTTTTACTTTGATAAAACTGATAAAATCTTATCTTATGGGCTGGATCTCAAGTAGTTGATATAAATGGCCTCAATCTGGATTCTATGAATACAGTATGGTGTCCTTCAAGGATCAGTGCTGGGACAGCTGCTCTATCTGGTCTATATTAACGACCTAGAGTGCAGTGAATCCAGTGCTGATTTTATTATTTTTACAGATGATTCAACTGTTGTTAAAAGACATTTAGTTGTGGATAACTTACAAGTAGCGGTAACGGAAACGCAGTCGAATATTGCAAATTGGTTTACGGCAAATCAGTTAACTATGAATGTATCAAAACTCTGCATCTCCACTCGAAATATAGATTTGCATTGTTCTAAGGAGCCAGTAACGTTTTTGAGGCTGAAATTAGATTCAAAGCTTTTATAGAGTGCCCACATAGAGTGTATATGAGCTAAAATTGCTACTGTAGTTTTTGCACTTTCAAGTTTAACTGTAAATGTTTCTTCAGGGGTCGCTCGATCAGCGTATTTTGCATGTGTTTATTCTAGGATATCTTATGATATCTTAATCTGGGGGCATGCCACTGAAGGGAGCCATGATTTTTTCCCTCAAAGAAGGGCCATAATAATCCTTCAAAATCTGCACTATACATCTGATTGTAGAATATATTTTTTCAGACTAAATATCTTAACAGTTCCTTGCCTATAAATTTTTTGCTGTTTATTGCATGTAAAAGCAAATCTTGGAGATTATGAAACTTTTGAAAATGTTCATTCCCATCTAACTAGGAATAATAACAATATTTATACTGATTTTCATCGAATATATCATATGCAAACAGGGATATCATTCTATCGATCCATGTTTTATAATAAATTGTCCTTCCACATAAGGTCCTTACCTATTAAAACCTTCCAAATAAGAATCACAGAATATCTTATTTCAAGACGTTTCTATAGCATTCATGAATAATTATACAACAATTTTAGTGATATTACGTAATTACTATTCCTGTAAATTTTTTGACTTGTGTAAAACTTCTGGTATGGCACTAATAAATATTTTGTATTTGTATTTGTAATACGTAAATAGAATTATTTTATAGAAAAATGTTTCTTTTATTCCATGTTGTGGCGTTTCCCTTTATCGTTAACAAAAATGAACACTTTTTTACGTCATATAATAGGCAAATTTACGCTGGTGTGCAGCCGGAAGGTCCTTTTATAGTAGACAATTCTACTGCAGCCGTAACTCTTAGAATGTGTCAGCATCTGTCAGGATCAGGAAGAAATATTACTATGGAACGTTGGTTCCCGGTTATCCTATAATTAGCTACCCATAGACCAGCATTCTTTCCTGCGGGAATGTAGAATCTCGCGGGAAAGAACACCAGTTAATGAGTAATAAAATGATAGATCCGCATACCATCTTTCTTGTCACGCTATACCGACGTTCAAGCCCGACAAGATTGATACCCATACACCAGCGTTCGTTCCCATGGGAATGTCGAATCTCGCAGGAAAGAGCGCCAGTTAATGAGTAATAATTGAGAGGAACAGTGTCCTCCCAGATGATTAATTTGCCCTCTATCCAACACTCTTTGTATTACGGGGCGATCAAAGTTTTATTATTCCTTTAATATTTTAAAAGGAAAGAACGCTAGAAGAATGAATGCCGGTAATGAACGCTGGTGTATGGGTAGCTATTGAAAAACTTCTCAAAGAACACAAATTAACCGTTAGGTACAATAAAATAAAATAAACGCGAGCTTCAAGTTATTGTAATGCAAATAAGAGACCGACCAGTGCCTTCTTCGATTTTTGCTTTTGGAAGTTGCATAACTGTAGTATCCTATGCTCCCTAAAAGGCCAAAAATGTTTTACTCATTTCGACTTTACATCATGACAATCGAACTGATGACACAACAGGGGTTGCACAACACCACACATCTAGGTATTCTTGCAATTTGTAAATCTTGGCTTTGTATGGAATATATCACAGCATGTTGCACTGAGTGTGCAAAGAAAATACCCTAAATTTTATTGCCTAAATTCAAAACGCTGTATTTGTTGTTACGATTTTTTTCATTGCTTACTAATATTTTAATTAAATGTTTATACCCTTTTCTGTAGTAATAAAGTTTTATAATATTAATATTAGGTGTACATTGTTTTTAAACCGAAACGTCACAAAATTACAGATTTTTACTTTTTCTTGATTTTTGCCAAACTTTTCAATTAATTTTTTTTCGGAAATATAATATAAATATAAGGTTAAATGGCTGTAAACAATAATCCACCACCAATTTAAAAAAAAATTAAAATAAAAAAAATAGTTATAAAATATTTGGTCCTGACAGGCCTCACCCGTGCATCCACGTAATAATTGACCCACTCGTGCAAAGGAGGGTTAAAGAAGCCCGAACTAACGAGTGCATTTCGTGTCATTTTTGTAGGTGATAGTAGGAAAAATAGTATATATTACTCGTGTATATTAGTTAACAGAAAACATGTGGCAAAATATGGGGAAAAGGGTTTTGCACTGTATGGCAAGGGTATCACGACAAAATCTAATAACATTCAACAATTTTCGATATCATTAAAACAAAATTGTTTAGGAATTTTAAGTCGTAAACACGATACGACTCGTTAGTACAAGACTAGTTAAATTTTAAAATTTGCAGCAATATGCAGCATTTGTGTTTTAGGCAACAATTTATTTCGATAGTTAGTCAATATTGTACAAAACATTTCATCCATTAAGGGTGATAATAATAAAAATACTAATCACTTGACGTGAATTTTATAAATATTTTACGCAAAACAGGCATATTTTATTATATTGGACACTATCAATGATTATGGATTTAAAATTGGACCGTATTATGCATAATATGACCAAGCGCCGCGCCATTTTAACAAATTGAGAAGACTTTTAGTTTTATGCTTTCTAAAAAAACTGTTCTTAATGGGTGCATTATTATTTTATGAGAGAAGATAAATATGTAACATATAATGTAAATGACATCAATATTCCTCACTTGTGAAGTCATTTAAAAAGTTGTAACGCCCGGTCCTACGTGAGCGATTTGTAGCGAACGCGAACGCGAATCAGTGGCGATGCCGTACGAAAAGTTAATATAGTCGCACGGCATCGCCACTGATCCGCGTTCGCATTCGCTGCAAATCGCTCACGTAGGACCGGGCGTAACTTTTCGTACGGCATCGTCAGCGCTCCGCGTTCGCGTCGACTGTTAATCGCTCACCTAGGACTTGGCGTAACTAACCTTATTCGCCAATAGCGCTTTCAGCTGTTTCATATGTCTAGCTCACTCAGTCGTTTGTGATTTTATTCTTTGTAAAGGCGTGGGTTAAAGTTTATGGCAGTTGGAACGGGCGCCACTAAATTTTTACTGCACGAAATTTATTAGAAATTCTATCTGTCTCAAAATCGGATAATAGAATTTAGAAAAAATACCCTCTGAAAAAGAGTAAACAAATTAGAATGAAATTGCCTAATAGCATAAAGTATAGAGTTGCCAACATAAACAACAGGAATACAAACAATCAGTTTATTTAAAAAAATACTACTTGGGTAGAATAATCTACTTTCTTAAAATTTAGAATATTTTCTGATTACCGATGGTTAATATTATGCTAAAAAATATTTATGGAATATCACTTAAGCTGACCTGTATACGCCACAAGTGGTAGTTAGGTAAAGTTCAAACTACAATTTATTAATTGCTATGTTAATTAAGTTTCATCTAGACACATTAACAATAGAAATTACAACAATCAAGTAACAATTAAACTATTTAGGCCTGGTACTCACTGCTATTATACTTTAAATGAAAAAGTAGCACTAGTTATGGTACTTTGGCAAGTTTCTGATCAATAACTTAACATTACTAATTACTATATAAAAATCTCAATAAATTACCTCGATGCCAATTAAAGAGTGGAGTTATCTTTAAAAGAATATTTTAGTATTATCCAGTTACTATTGGTTAAATATGTAACAATCTATAAGTTGAAATTAGGGAATAAATATCCACTAACTTACGCTTAGCTTAGTCCCTTGGCAGCTAGAATATAGAATACTTCTAAAAGTCTTCAAAATGCTAAACTAAAATATATAGAAATAAATGGAGCCGCACCAAATAAGGAAAATTGGGCAATAATTGCCAGATGGATATTAAGGCAAAACGTTCAATAATAAGATTTAAATAAGTTAAATTAAACTTCTGCCATGGGTTTTACAGATAGATATAATTAACTTAATATAAATGGCAAAACCACCTTAATTGTACGATATAAATTTAGATAATACCAAGAGAGGAAAATTACAGTTTATTATAGGACTGTCTCTTATTAAAAACACTAAATAAGTTCAGCGAAGTAAAACTCAGTATCTCTGCAAGTAATATTTCCAGTAGGTGCTTCTCGGTAGATTATATTAAAATTCTTTTCACGATAAATCAAGAACAAAGCTCAACATAGCTGTGCTGATTTATTAATAATTGAAATTTATCCTACCAGTCTTGGCGATGTGTTTTGTCCTAGGTAATTGGAAGACCTAGGCAAGGTACCAGTCGGTATAACCAGGCTACACTAAACTCTCTTTCTTTTCCAAGCTGGAGAAGACGGCTGGACTCCTACTCAGAAAAGGAAGACCCCGAGCAAATGGGCAGTGGTCCCTCGGAAAGACCCTTTTAAAATAAAAGCGTTATCACACCGCTTAGCACACGATGTTTCACAACAGCATAGCCGGTACTCTAACAAAAGATACGCGTTACTACGCTTTGTAATATTAACAAAAAATGCTCTCTGGCAATCATCAAGCAGCAGTTGAAACTTAACCGCCACAAGGCGGTAGGTAAGTGCTGAACGAGAAGGACTTCTTCGTTATATATCCTAATTTCATGCGCATCTTCGGAAAGCGCCTGCTGTCAAACGGGTCGGAGTACTGAAATCCACTCGTAATAGTAATGTTGTGATAATCGATACTACAATTTAACGGATAAATAGAGAAAATGGCGATATAATATTCAGGTACAATTACAACGTTACAAAGTGCAATTTTTGGGGTTAGTTAAATTTTGGACAGAAATTATAATTTTGATGGACGATTCTCTTCCACCTAAAGTCGTTCACGCAACATTTGGCGTAACATAACTAAACTATATTACAAATTATTGTAATTATCTTTTCAATGTTGAAAGTTGAAAGGAATGCTTTTTCTAGATATTTATGTATATTTATAGGCACATAAATATTTTTAACCTGTCGATTATACAGGGAATTCAAATAGATAGTACGAATGGAAGAGCTCATAATTTTAAAACTTGCCACAACTTTCTTTTGTAGACATTTTGAAGTGAAACTTCCTTAGGCGCGTTGTATCTGGAGTGTAAGCTGATGAATGCGTTATGAAAACTTTATAAAATGTGTGATAGGGCGGGCGAATGTTATAAGATGTGTGACGCGTCCTTCATAAAATGCGAGGCGAACACTTGAAGGGAACACTTGACGTGAATTTTATAAATATTTTACATGAAAATGAGTATATTTTATCGTTTTGAACACTATCAATGATTTTGGATCAATGATTGGACCATATTATGCATGATATGACCAAGCGTCATTTTAACGAATTGGGAAAAATGACTTTTAGTTTTAAGCTTTCTAAAAAAAAAAACGCTATTCATCAGATTGGCTTCATATTTTATAGGGACATCAAACGTACCAACAAGAAATTAACTCGGTAGATAAAAAATATAGATTTTGTGAACAAAAACTTCGCGCCGCTTGGTGGCTTATTGCTTTTTATGGCATCCCTGCATGTTTGAGTTTTGCATATTTTGACTGCACGCTGTTAAACGAAGAGAGTTTATTATTAGATTAAATTTTATTGAATAAAAATAATGGGGTAAGGTTTACTGAAAAGTATTCTTTTAAATAATTTTGAACAAAAACTACAAATTCTACATTTTACTAATTTAACAATTAAAAAATTATAAAAAATATTCCTTTTTTTCTTCGCTAAACGTTTTCATCTTCATGTGTTTCAAAATCTTGTTGACCATTAAATCCATCCAAATTATCTTCCATATATAAACTCCTACCAAATTCTTATAAAATTTGTAAGCTTCATTTGGAACAAAAATCATTCAATACTTTAAGCCTTCAAGCATCTTCTGAGTTAGAGGTTAAATTGGAAACTTTTATACTTTTATGTTCAAATGAAAGTATGGGTAAATTTGGGCTAGATAAACAATAATATCAAATTTTTGAGTTTCGTTTTTGACGGTATGGGTCCAGAAAGAAAAAAAAAGGTTTTCTTTGGCCAACGTTTTGAAAAATGTATCCCCAAAGCCCTAGATTTTCCGAAACGTAGGGGAATCTTAGTTTTTCGCGTTTCTTAACCCACACCCATAAAAATCCAATGTAAAAATTATTAGAGAGTTGCAAGGAATACCTAAGAATAGGAAAAAGGTAGGAAATTAGGTTTTATTTAAAATCTAAAATCTCACTTATGTTAAAGAACTAGGTAAATAAAACTTTAATAACAAAACTAAATTTAACTCATAAGCAAAGTATAACTTCAGTGTTTTTGCGAAATGGAAATTCAACATTAA
>JAEQML010071383.1:0-16183 GCA_016904865.1 Pissodes strobi
TGCTGCTGTATTGTTGACATTATTCCATGTCCAATGGGCTTTTGTAGAATGAATTTAATAAAGATTATCTATAAAGTAGCTAGTGCAAAAGGCTTCACACCACTGAGTGAGAGGGCCAGCTACAATAATTGATATTGTACAGTAAATACTTTTATCAAATTATGATGTTGCTCGTCTGATTGACGATATATCTGAAGAAGCAACTTTTATCGAAGTTTTACAACAAATTATCCTAAACGCAGCTTGATAGCAAACAAGAATTGTCACTTGTTACCTCTGCTCGATTTTGAATGAATATAAGCGATTGAAATGCTATTATTATGCACACCGATTGAAAGAAGAACCACCTTAGATGTATTCATCAAAAATATTAGAGGATTATATTATATGCAAAGCAACCTTACAAAATTGTGCTGGAAACACTTGTGAAAGAAAATTATCTACAAGGAACGCAGACGTTTTTCATGATTTATAGAGCCACTTTTGCTGGAAACTAAATCACTTCATGCCGAAATTTGGTGTGAATTATAAGAGATCTTTTCGTGTAGTTTTGCCCTTCTTCTTTGTGTTAAATTGTGTTTTCTGGAGAGGCTACTTTAAAACCAAAACATAGATGCCAGCTAAGAATTGGGCTTTCAGGTTAACCGGGAGATGACACAATGTAGCCTAGTGAGCATAAGTATCGCCCAATGCCTAACCTAAAGGGCGTCAATATCCAATAGATCACTCATTTCACAAACTTTCTGCAGTGCAGACTCAAGGAAGCTGTTCATCTTTAAATGCATGGTTGTTATTGGTATCCACTAGATTTTAGAATTAAATCATTTACTTACTTATTTATATTTTCTTATTTAATTTGATGCTTAAATGTTTCGCATTTTGTTTATATTTTAAATACATACCTACGTTGTTTTTCTTCCATTTGCCTACCAACGTGGTAGCGCAGTGGGTCACACCATTCGCTACATTGTGATTCACTCCGGAGTTGACCGAGTTCGATATTCGGTCCGGGCATCATGCTTTGAAAAAATTTTGGTGTTCTTAAAATTCACTGACGAGTAAGGTTGTGCCACCTGAGGGGCGGCATGGGCCGAAGTGGTACAGACAACCAGAGTCCGTGTCAAATCCAAGGGTTAGTCCTTGAGAATGAAGGTACGGTATAGTAAACGTTAAGTTAACTAACCTCTTCGATGCACCAGATCTGGTGATCGATACAAGGTGTTTTTCATTCACCTGCACTAAGTACACCTTTTGCACCAATTCTTTTTCTTTCTCCGGTGCACTTGCACTGAGTGCCATTTAGTGCAGCTTTTTCTCCACCGACTATTTTGTTGGTGTAAGTTGGTGCAGGATGGTGGGATAATGGCGAACTGGCGGAAAAATACTAAAATAGTAAACAAATCAAAACTTAACCTACAATTTTGTTAAGCTGTTGCTGGCCCAAGGCCCAAAACAATTTTGTAAGAAAATCATGAAAAAGGCAATAATACTTTGCGATCACAACGGTGAGATGGCATTTTCTTTCGCTGCTGCACGATTATTTGGTGGAGCTACACTGACGTACATCAAGTGCATTTGGTGTAGGTGAAAGAAAAACACCTACAGTGAAAAATATTGGGTTCATGTGGTGTGTCGATAATTGAGTATATACCATACTTAAGTTAATTTTTAAATCGTATTTTAACTGTTTCATGTACCATTGCGATACAAAAAATAGGAGATTAATATTTTAATTCAAGCTCATGGACTATATTCTACGTTATTTGTCTATAATCGTCAAATAGGTTGATAAGAAACTTTATTTTATGCGTCATCAATTAGTCACTAAATAATCCGTCAAAATTTCTAAATGGTTCACGTGCGAGAATTGAATGTCCTAGTTTTTGTTATCGCAATGGTACAATACCTACCTAGGTAGATATGAATTAAAAGTTTTGCGCGCCACTGCCGATTCAAGGTAGGCCTGCATTTCTATCTAGGTGGCTTGGAATGCAGCTTGCGTTCTGGGTGGAGTACTTTGAAGGGTCATGACACCATATAACATGGCTGCCACAGCGTCATTGCTTCAAAACCGAACATACCGATACCTACATGTTTATTTACTTGTTGCTATAGGACACACGAATTTTAAATTCTGATCTCAATTTGTCAGTTCATTTGAAATGAGTTGATCACTGTTTTGTTAAGTTTTGTGTATTTTAGCATGTTAAAAACATACGAGGAGGTATTGATAAATAATTGACCTTGGTTATTTCTAAGAAGCAAACGCTAATGTCGTTACTGACAAAAACAAACTCTATATGTGATTTATCGTTTTTGAATAACTAATAAATATCAAAAAACTATTATCAGCCATTTTGCTACTTAACTAAAGCGTTTGAATACATTCGAGAATACATTAGCTCTCTCTTTTTATGTAAAGACAAGGAAGCAGAGCTTGATGGGTGAAACCATGGTTAGAAAATAAAAATTTTAATCTAAGTATAAGTTTTATGTTTTACATGTAATGACCCAGAGTCGTATAACAGAAGAACATTTAAGTGAGAAGACTGCAACACCGAATTGGAAAACTAAATACCTAAAAGCTAAGAGGTTGTATTTCAGCTGAAGATCGATCATGTAGTTATAACCCTGCGTTAGTCGTTATAGGAAAAAGTTACAGAAGTTTGATGCAATTTTTGTCCCAAAATTCTCCGGGTTAGTACGGTGTAATATACATTTTCTGTTCTATAAGTTATACAAGATATAGAACTTATTTTTTAAGTTCTACTACAACAGCAGAATGGCTAGAGGGTTTAGGCAGTTATCAAAAAATGTGATTGCTATATTTGATGGAACACGTGTTAATTAAATTAACGCCAGGGCAAGGGTCTGCTTATAATAACTACAAATGGCATCATAGTAAAGTGCTTGTTAGCTGTTAGAGATGGTAGATGCTTATTATAGCTTACATGTATTAATCTTGGAATATACAAATATGTAGAGCAAAATTCTCAAAAATTTCCAGAGGATAAACGGATAAACCCTTACCCTACCAAGAAAAGCCTATTCTATTATAGGTAATACTCACCAATGCTGCGGGATGGTAGATATTCTATTATATATAATACTAACTAATGCTGCGGGATGGTAGATGCTTATTATAGCTTGTATTAATCTTGGAATATACAAATAAGTAGAGCAAAATGCTCAAAAATTGCCAGAGCATAAACACTTACTCTACCAGGAAAAGCCTATTCTATTATATATAATACTCACCAATGCTGCGGGATGGTAGATGCTTGCGTGTATTAATCTTGGAATATACAAATATGTAGAGCAACATACTCACAAATTTCCAGATGATAAACCTTTACTCTACCAAATTTCCAGAGGATAAACCCTTACCCTACCAAGAAAAGCCTGTTCTATTAGATGTAATACTAACCAGTGCTGCGGGATGGTAGATGCTTATTATAGCTTACATGTATTAATCTTGAAATATACAAATATTTAGAGCAAAATACTCAAAAATTTCCAGATGATAAACCCTTACTCTACGAAGAAAAGCCTATTCTATTATATGTAACACTAACTAATGCTGCGGGATGCTAGATGTTTATAATAGCTTGTATTAGTCTTGGAATATACAAATAAGTAGAGCAAAATACTCAAAATTTTCTAGGGGATAAACCCTTACCCTATACCAAGAAAAGCCTATTCTATTTTATGTAATACTCACCAATGCTGCGGATGGTAGATGTTTATCATAGCTTACATGGAATATACAAACATGTAGAACAAAACACTAAAAAAATTCCAGAGGCTAAACCCTTACCCTACCGAGAAAAGCCTATTCTATAATATGTAATACTCACCAATACTGCGGAATGGTAGATGCTTATTATAGCTTACATGTATTAACCTTTGAATATACAAATATGTAGAGCAAAATGCTTAAAAATTTCCAATGGATAAACTGGATAATATGTAATACTCACCTTTGATGCTTTTTCTTTATCTATTTACGTCCTTCATGCATTTTCGCAATATCACTTGGGAGCAGAGATTTTTCAACTGAAGAGCCAGTCGTGCTGGAAGTGTTATTGAAAATGCGTCCGGTCTAGTTCAGGCACGCTAGGCATTGCACATTTTTTTAAATAAAGAGGTAAATACTGAATATAATGGCAAAAATCCTCAAGTTGATAAAATGTTTAGGTTTTATATACGGTTTAAGCAAACAAGCCGGTAACAGAAGCAAAAATGAAGCTTTGATGACAAGAGAAAAATTTAAATATTATTATATTGATGGAGGGGATACAGTTTCATGGCAAAACAGCCTTACTCAATAGTATTTCATGTTTTAACTACCTAGGTGATGCGCATAATGACGAATACGATCAGCTGATGCATTTTTCTTTACAATGCCCCATGACTTGGGAACCGAGAATTTTCAGCTTGTCTAATTGATTGCACGCAATATGTAATTTTAGTGACGTATCTAGTAATTTTCGGTGATATCATCGGGATTGTAAAAACAGTCTTTAAACTTATTTCATTTTGAATTATTTTATATATTATACATAGATCTCCTGAAACCTTAAACCACTACTTAGTACTAAAATAGAAAAAGAAGAAATATAAAAAATATAGCCTGTATAGGTAACTAATTTTGTAGACCCAGTAGTAGCACATTATTTCTGATGTTATCGTATATTACCAGCAAATATTTCAGTTTTTGTCTCGTTCCCGTTATTCTACATTTTATAATTAATGACAAGTCTGATTTTGTTTGGAGGGGATTAAGAATCTGCTTATCAGACTTTCGGACGATTAGTTGCTCACCGCACCGGAAGGGCTCTCGCATTACTTGTCATGGGAAGATCTACATTTTCCGTTTTGTAAGTTTTTTTTATATCTTGCTCCCTTTTCTTTTGCTTCCAAATATTCCATCCGTTTTCAAACTCGATAAGACTCTCTCTCTCTCTCTCTCTAGCGCCCATCCACCAGGGACAAGTAAAGACCGTGTGTCAGCATTGTCAGCTTCAGAGCAAAACGTGTATGTATCTGTATCCACATTTCGCCTTTCACACAAGTACTTTCTGAAACAGCAATGTCCTGAGAGCGCTTGTGTGAGGTAATAGTTGACTTCTCCATATGGTCTGCCGTCCACACTTTGATATCCGGAATAAGTCGAAAAGTCCAGCGTCCATATATTGCAGTCTCCCAATTTTGTTGCCAGTTCACTATTAGAATTGCCCCTCATTCGCCTTTGGTTCGTCATCATAACGCTTTTTTCGTCCTGCCGAGATAGTTTTGTCCGCGCTGCATATACGAATGCACAGAAGCCTCTGTATTCTTATTAGTTTAGGAACTTATTTTCCTATTTTGTGTTGCTGAGTGCCAGACGGGTGCTGCCGTACAGGATTTTGGAGTACACTACGCAAGACTACTCATCGTTTTGGCAATCTGAGGCCTAGCATTATACTTGATAATGCCGTTAGGTTTTTTCGTTTTTTGAATAGTTTTATTGACATGATCTGCAAACGTTAGCTTACTGTCAAGGGATATGCCTAGATATTTGATGGTTTTGGACAGGTAGATTTTGTTTGGTGCCAAAGATATCGAAACAGATAGGTAACAATTTCCTTTTGGTTGTAAATAGGGTTGCCTCATTTTTTTCCGGATCTAATTGTAGTTTTCGACGTCTCATTCAGTTTGTGATCCTTAGTATAGCTGTATTTGTCGCAATCATAAGGATTGCCTCGTTTTTTGTAGACCACCAGCAAAGCAACATCGTCTGCGAGGCCAAACAGTGAAATGTTCTTTAGCAATTTTATTTTTAGCAGATCGTCATATAGAATATTCCACAGGGTGGAACCCAGTACCGAACCCCGAGCCATCTTATTTATCTGGTTCTGGTATCCAGCTTCCAAAATGATATCTCCTCGGATATCTCTCTCTCTCCGACATATACGAGGTGATGACGCTTTTTAGCGTTTCATATATTCGCCTTTTTTCTTTATTCTCAATTCATTGAGATTCAGTTGCTATGAGGCATTGTTAAATGCATTCTTCACGGCTATCATTAAAGCTTCCGATGAGCATGGGAGTAAGCCGCTGCCTCGTTAGCATCAGTTTTAATCACTTGGTTAATGGCGTCTATGGTGTAACGGCCCTTTCTATAGCCGTACTGATTTCTTGACAGGCCTCCAGTTACGTACTAGTTAATTTTTTAGTTTCCCTGTTTGTGTATTCTCTGATATATCAAACAGTATGTATTTGTGATCACCTAAAGACTCTTTATCGCTAACTTCCCATTGATACCTGCTTTTGCGTTGCTTGTTATTGTCAAGTCTAGTATAGATGAATCGAGAATACCCCTTCATTAATTTCCTTGTAAACTAATAAAAATCGAGTTTGTACTAATTCCCACTATATTATCGTGACAATTGTTTCGTCACACTTCTGACGGAAGATACAAACTGTGTGGAGTTAACTTAAACTAACCAAAGCTAATCCAAACTAACCCATGGCCGACCCAAACTAATCACAGCCAACCCAAACTAATCACAGCAAACCCAAACTAACCATAGCCAACCCAAACTGAGCACAGCCGATCCAAACTAACGGCAGCGCTTGACACCTTGATTTACATTACAGTTCCTTTTTCAAAAATAACGAAAAAAACATGTAAAAAAAATTTCGCAAATATCAAACAAGCTGAAGAAAAATATGGTTAATAAAATAGAAACCGATGCAGATAACCTATAAACATGGTGACCAAAAAGTAAGAAAGATATAATTTGCATACTACTAACTTTTTGGAAGGAATATAAGAAAACAAAGCAATGAATACCAAAAATTAAAAAAAAAAGTTTTGAGAAATTACCTTACCTTAACCATCATGTAATAATTTAAATATACTATGAAAATTATCAATTTAACCTACTTTGAATATTTATTGTACATTCTCCTCAGTCTTTTCAATGTTTTATAATCATAAATGGGATGATTACGATGTGTCCAGGTCCAGTTTAGTTCATTGAATGTTTGATTCTCCGTGTCCAACTGTAACTGACGTTATCACTAAAAAGTTTTTACAGATCCAAGCCGTACCATTTTGGTAAGTGTCTCGTGGGCCATACATATTTTTTGAATTTCAACTGTACTTAATTTGATGTGTAAATCCTCGCCAATTTCCTTTCCTGATAGGAGTTAACCCAATACAGTCAGGAAGTTATTCATATAAAGAAATTAAACAAGTTGCATCCATGGAATTTTAGTAATGTGAAGTGAATTATTTCAGTTATAGAACGGCACTACACGATATTGTGTAAAATGTATAGTGTTTATGTTATTTCTTTGTCACATAAAAATGATGATATCCATCCAGTATATCTGGAATAGAGTCTAAATAGTTATCGTTATTGAAAATAATAAATACCTATTTACTATTTTTAGTTCTATAGGAAAAAAGTGGAAGAAGGGAAATTAGGTTTTTATTAAGTCCTTTAAGGTCTTCGATTTTTTTTTTGTTAGTAATCGTTTGCGAATAATTATTGATAATTAACTATAAATAGTAGGTGGGGCTTTAATTTCTAAAACCAAGGAATACAAATTTTTTTCTTGTAAATCTTTTGTTGCATACGTTTAAATCGATGGGTTGAAGGGGCTGATGCTGAAAGTAGTGTGTGATCAGGGAATCCAATTTAGAATTGATAATAATTTCCTTTTTTATAATGTGGAAGTACTGATTCTATTGGCAACGGCTTTTTGAATTGATGTTTTCTTAAAAATTCTGATATGGCATTTTGCAACAGACATTTAAACGGTCGATTTCGATACAAACTATTTCGATTTAAACTCACCATCTTTAAAACAATCAACTTTTTTCAATACGTGTATTGCAAATGTTCTCTCAGCTTTACTTAAAATAAGAAATCATTATTTATTTCGAAACGACTCTCGAAAAAAGGCAATTTGCAATAGTTGCGTTGTTTCACGTTTAACCTTAATAATATTCACTTTTCCTTTAAATATACATTTTAAGTACTGCTCAAGTACTATTGCAGACTTGTTAACGATTTCACATACATTCAATTAGTCTTTTTATTTAAAGGAAGGAAAAAGCGCATAATACAAAGATTTCGGTCTTTCACTTTGAATAAACAGTTTCAAATAGTGTTGAAATTAAGTCAGTGGAGGTTATGTTAATATTCTAGGGGTGATGTGAAAAAAAATTGTATATATTTTTGGAAATATCTGATGGTTACAGCACATTTATTTGTCCGATTAGAACCGAGCGACATCAGCAAGAAAAGAAGCCGTCGGTATCGCCTTTCTTCTGAAATTTAGAAAATGTGCGAAACTTCACCGAATACTGATGCTTGCTTGTTTGAGGGACTAAATGTCAATCCTCCTAACAAATAATACTTAAGTACTCTAGTACTTATATTTAAAATGTTTTGCTTCTTTGCTTGTGTCTTCTTCATTTTTAGTAGTTATTTGTTCGATTGCCATAAAACCTGATTCATTTTAACAATATCCTGAAAATATACCTTTTCCCGAGCTTTTTTCGTAAACTAAACGGGACTTGCATTTTTACTTTTACCGTTTTAAACTTTAACAGGTTTTGTATGCTCAAAAATAATGTTTAACAAAAAGAAACAACTTTTAGTTAGTTCTACTTATTTAATTTAATAGGCAATAAATATTTATCATAATTTTCAGAGTATAGGGTGTTCACCCATAATGTCCCGCCCCCTTTAACTTTGTTAATTTTTAAGCTACAAAAAAAATAAAAAACAAAATTGTAGGGTTTTTTATGTAGTTTTTACACACGTAAAGAAAAAAAAAACAAAAATTGTATAGTATGCAGGGTAGATTAAAAAGAACCATTTTCTTAAATCTAGCCCCCATTTTTATTCGATTTTTCGATTCTACCTAAAATTCTAAGGATTTTTAATGTAACACACTATATGCCTATTACCAATACTTTAGGAGTTATTGACAGTTGAAGTCACTATTTTTTAATTATAATAATAATTCTTTAATCATTTTTAAAACAGAAGATACAAAAGCACTACTCGAAGCAATTAGGTCGAATTGAGGAAACTCAATACTTACACCTCAATGACTTCAAAAGCTAAACAAAAAGTTATATTCTTAGGTGGCTGTTGCCATAAAAAAATAAAAGAACAAACAAAATAGCCACTTCAACTGTCAATAACTCCTAAAGTATTGGAATAGGCATATAGTGTGTTACATTAAAAATCCTTAGAATTTTACGTAAAATCGAAAAATCGAATAAAAAATGGGGGTTAGATTTAAAAAAATGTTTCTTTTTGATCTACCCTGTATACTATACAATTTTTTGTTTTTTCTTTTACGTGTGCAAAAACTACATTAAAAACCCTACAATTTTGTTTTTTATTTTTTTTGTAGCTTAAAAATTAACAAAGTTAAAGGGGAGGGACATTATGGGTGAACACCCTGTACCTACATAAAAATAGCTTCTAAAGGAACTGCTATTTATTAGGTAAAAACTAAATAGGCAAACAAAGGACACTGAAAAATAGACATATCATTGTTTACCTACGCATTGGACGTACCTCAGGCTTGAAACAATGCTAAACAACTATTAGTTCGTCTCGTCTGTGAACCCCACGCTAAACGTCTAAGGTAAAAAGCGGGCACTTGCCAAGGGTTATCATAATCCTAATTATTTTAAAATATTGGGATTGACCTTTTCTAATTTCGGATTTAAAAATATTGAAGCGTGCCCAACGAAAGATAAAAGAAATCGAAAAATAAGGACAGCATAGTTATTCCTCGTAACTCCTACAACGGGGAAACTGCGAAGGGGGCATGCGTCTGATAGTGTCAGTTTCTTAGGGCGCGTATCTGCCATGGTCTACATACGGTGTGGGATTCTAATTTTGTCAATTATTCATAACGATATTCTCGTTGATTGATATAATAAATAGAAAACAATATTAATAGGTTCCACTTATATCATTACGAATTGCACATGGCCGTTACTTGCACCATTAAACTTAGTTTCTAGTGTCCATTTAATTGGTCAGTGTCAGTGACCATTAAACAAACTTTGAAGTATTTTATGCCCAAATAGTATATTACATAACGAGAATCGATTACAGCCCTCACTCGCTGCGCTCGCTCGTGCAGTAATTTTGCTCGTTTGTAATAAGCAAATTTCCATTCAAATAGTGTACAATACTTTTTCCACGACTATTTTTAAAATGTCGGGTGGTGTATTGTTTTAAATAATGAAATTATCAACATACCTAATTTATAGATTATAGTTTATAATATTAATTAAGCAAACTAAATCTAATGGAATATAAATTCGTTTAAACTAAACTGCTGCAGTAATTACCGTTACAAGCGCATTTTTCAGTCAAATTTGATACCTGGTGGTTCCTAAAATACTGAACGAATTTCAAAAAGCAGGTTAGATTTCGAAAGGTCTTCTCATCGTGTTTTGAATCATTGATAACAATTTCTTAAATTTTGACCGGGGGCTATAATACAGGGTAAAACAAAAAGTCGTACATTTTAACAAAAATTTCACTGTCTCATTTTGTAGGAAGAACATGCTGATATTTTTTGAACGTAACATTTCATAGATATTGACCATGCCTCGGGACCTTTCTGGGATTTTGCTAATATCTATACTATGGCTTTCGAAAAAAAAATGTTTTCCAAAATTTTAATTTTCTGTCTCTACACCAATTTGCTGTATTTTATAAAGTGCATTAATCAAGTTAGTTTTTACTAACTTCTGTTTCTCTCCTACTGAAATAAAGAACTCGCCCTGAAAAGATGTACAATGGTTTTAAGAACTTAAATCAACATCAAAATCAGTTCTTTGTTCACTATAATGATACACGTGAAAAATGAGAACAAATACTCTGGAGTGCGTCAAACAAAAATATTGATTGAATGAACATTTTAAACTTTGTTGAGCCGCCTCTATTTAGAATGACGTCCCTAACTCTTTCGGGCATAGAATCCACTAGTCCGGCAATCAAGTTTTGGGGCATAGCTTCCCATTCACGCAAAATCGCGTCCAACAATTCTTGCAAATTTTGATGTTCCGATTCAAGCGTAACTGAAGGTTACTCCACACATTCTCTGTAGGATTCATATCCGGCGAACTAGCAAGTCGTTGACGATACTTGTTCTATGAGGACGAGCATTGTCGTCGAGATTAAAACAAAGGCATCCCCAAAATTATCTGCAAAGGGTAAAACAATATCTCTCAAACATCTCCATGCATACGTCGCGGCAGTCATACTTTCCCCAATCAGTTGGGAAGTCATGTCATTTTTGAATGAAATTATTTTATCCTTGATGCACAAGTATTGATAATTTATTGGTTTAACTACAAGCGTGCGGTAAGTAACTACTTACCGCACTGATTTGAGTGCGATGCGATAAGTAACATTTTACCGCACTAGTGCTGTAAGTAATTACATACTATAAAGACAAGTTTTTATATTATTCAAGAGTATTTTTTATTTAAAAATTCTATTAAACATTATATGCATGCATAACAAATACTTACATATTTAAATTTCTAAACTAATCCAAACTTATAAATAAAGTAATTAAGAAATATTACTATTAATTGTAGAATTTGTAACATTTACAAACGACATCGATGAAGGAAGTGTTTTACATCCGATCAGACACAAGAATTGAAAGTTACAGATTTACTAAAACAGGAAGTTCTCTCTGCACCATTTATTTGCTTTGCAATTTGTATTTTATTTTGCACCGAATTTTCAATATAGCCCTCCGCAACACTGGAAGACTATTCACTATGTCTTTTTAAACACATGATATCCCCGCCAGCATCTACAATAATGTAGCTGACGTCCTTCGATAACAATGTCCCGTATATTCTTTGGGACTGGACAACTTTAAATATGATGCAATTTGAGAAGGTATTTTTCCAAAAGTGTTTATTCCCAGTGGTTGAATAGTGTATCTTCATTTTTTATATGCAATAAATAACCGTGTATGGGCAGTATGATCGGGTCTAAGGGCTCTATACTTCTTGAAAATTGAAATACATATTATTAATTTCTGGTGAAAACCCTTCCGCGTAAACCACGAACTGTCGATCTACATGTGTCTTTGTATCCGGGACAGTTACAACGAGGTGGGTTTCAAATTCCTTAATATCTTCAATTTTCATTTTACATAACTCCACTCGGCGACATGCCCCAGCCACAGCTTAGTACAACAATCAGCTGGAAGCCTCTGGGCCGGCACCTTTGAAGTATTGGCCCGGAACAGAAAAAGATGCAAGATAGGCGAAACTCGCGCTGTCGCTCTCGCACCGGGGAGAGAATTCAGCGCCTTATTAAGGATATTTTATTTTTGAATTACAGTACCGTATTATCAGGTTATTGGTTAAACTCGGGTGCTAGGTGATATGCTGATTATTAGTGATTATCGTATTCATGAAGGAAAAATAAATTAATAAACATATTAGAACAATACAAAGACACAATTTATTTAAGAAGAGTTATACAAGGTGTAATTTTACAAGTCGAAAAATAAAACAAACATAAAATATGGTCGAACCACATTAAACATTAGGTAATTAAATTAAAATAAATACTAAAATACTTACATACATTTGAACGGAATCAGTGAAAAAGACAATGATTACATGGGTATTTTGAATTTTTTTACAATTTTAATATTTATTTCTTCTTAATAGGTATACTATTTTGAGGGCGAAGCGAAAATAAATTGACATCAAAACCGTTTGTGACTAAAAGTACTTACACTATAATAATTTTATTGATTCCTCCATATGATTAACTTATTTTTGTTGATATTTTTAAAATTAAAATTAATATTTTTTAAGAAAATAGTACATGCGAACTCTTAAATATAATCTTTTCTACGACTGCCCTGAAAATAGGTAAAAACGCAGTAACAACAGCTCTTGAAACTGGACATTAAAAAAAAAGTATCCTTTATTGTACACGGCGTGTGCAAAGTATATTTCTCACACGCTTATTGGGGTATTAGGATTAAAGGGATTCGTCCCCGTTTTAGAGCTTCGCCCTCAGAGGTCCCATTCCCAGATCTCTAAAAATGGGGGTCCAAATTTAGGGCTTCACCCCCCCAGGAGCCCCTTTTTGCAAAACTGTAGAAAATGGGACTCTCATACCCTTTAGGGCTTCGCCCCCGGGAGCTCTATATACCTAAATCTTAAAAAATGGGATTTCCTTCCCATGGGCCCCATTCTAGGGTTTCCCCCCCCCCCCCCCCCCTGTAGAAGTGTTTGTATGGTCTTTGTAAACTATAAATTTTAATTTAAAGACAAGATGCTTGGATATATTATATTATAATAAATATTATATATCAATATTATTTGCAGTCGTAGAAAAAGTACAGTATGCAACGCGTGTGAAAAATCAATTTCAAAGGTGTTATTTTCAACACTTGTTGCACAATATACTATTACTGCAAATATTTTGAGAAAATTCTCACTTTTTCCGTCGAGTGTGCTATGAATGGTCATGGAAACCGAAGATAAATAAATGACAGTCGTGCGTTTGTTACAGTTTGTTGCTGGCACTCCTGTCATAGCTTACCAAACAATCAGCTAGCCGACTCTCCTGTCAAAGTGAAAAAAAAAACTGACGTGACCGACGCCATTTCGGGTTAAAACACAGGGCTGAGGAGTATTCAATTTTAAATAGACAGGATTGGAGTTTTGATATTGTATCTTATTTTTTTTAGTTTTTTCAATGATTGGATGCAATCAACGGTTTCAGTTAATTTTTATTTGAATATTTGTGTACCTACATTTTCGCTGTATTTGAAGCTAATATTTAATATAATTTAAGGTTTGAAAGGCTATGGATATGAGTTTTAAATTATGTTAATTTTGTACATGGTGACCCTTTTAAGAGGGGCCTATACCTTATCTCAAAAACTACGGGGGTTGCAGAGAAAAAACTAAATACAAAAATTGTCCCTAATAAAATGATCTTTATTTTTTTGTATTTTTTTAATTGTCACTTTTTATATACAGGGTGGTCAAACAAAGTTACATTTTTTTGCTACCCACGTCGTTTTCGAAATAAGGTATGGGCCCCTCTTAAACGGGCCACCCTGTACAATAATTGTTTTTCTACAGCCGTGCGCAAAATAACTAATTACTAATTTCAAATGAAATCGCAAAATCGACGAATGCCGTGGCATCCTTATTTTATGCTCTAAAGCGTACATGGAAAAGAAAATTCTCACTTTTTCCGTCGAGTGTGCTATGAATATCATGGCAACCAAAAGTATAAATAAATGACAGTCGTGCGTTTGTTACAATTTTATTGTTGCTGGTACTCCTGCTCTAAATATGCCCGAATATAATAATATGCGAAAAATGACAAGTCATTTGCAAATTTCAGAATAAGTATAGAGAAAAATGTGCATTTAATTTTAAAAAATGCGGCTATAGAAAAAGTTTTGTGTATTTTTTGAGCGCAAAGTAAGATTGCCATTTTCGAAAGGTTCTCAAGCGGCAATCCTTTACTTTACGCTCTAAACACACAAATAACTACTAAAACAATTAACTTGTTTAAGGTAATTTGTATCATAATCTTCATTTTAGGATAAACAATATAGTTAGAAGTATTACATTCAAAATTACTTACATTCCAGTAAAAACAGCTATGCTTACATTAATGAAAAAATATTTCTAGGCTACAAAAGTACATCATTTTTAAGGTGCTTGTCAAAAAACTACCTAATCGCATCTTTGGGAAATCTAAAAAAAAATATTTTTTAGTTAGATTTATAAGTTTTCGCACTGCAGTTTTTAGCGGTACAAACGTCTCCACCTCGCGGTTTATCCACTTCTATTATATATACAAGCACAGATATTATAAAATAAGTAGTTTGTTCAAGAACGTATGTATACTGTTAATTACTGTAACTAGAAAATATATATATACCTAAACTGTAACTACGACACTGGCTAACAAAAACAACTCATCTGACACGACAACGAGCGACGAGCCAACACTGTCGAATTTGATAGATTTTAACCGAAAATGGCGGCCTGCGCGAGGAAATGTGCATACCGTTCAAGTTTTAAGAGTTGGATAGCTGATTGTTTGGTAAGCTGTGCTCCTGTTTTAAGAATGCCCGATGCCCGAATATATTATGTCAAAACTGACAGTCATTTGCAAATTTCAGAAAAAGTATAGAGAAAAATGTGCATTTAATTCTAAAAAATGGGGCTGTAGAAAAAGTTCTGTGTGTTTTTCGAGCGCAAAGATTGCCATTTTCGAAAGATTACAGTAACATTCTTTTTAAGGCGGCAATCCGTTACTTTGCGCTCTAAAAATACAAAAAATAACTATTACCAGTATATAATTACGAAGTAAATTGATGACATAAAGAATGATGGCATATGACGAAACATTCATTGCTTTGCACAGACATGCCCATAATGTACAATAAGAATATTCAAGTTGTAATGTGGACCCAACAAAACATCACAGCTTTGTACTAAGCCGTGAAAATATTACATATATCGTAGTTATGATTAGATACTTACCTCTTTTTATCACTAGGAAACCGAAAGAAGGTCATATCACAATTATATGTTTTATTAATACAACCTTTAGCGGCACAAACGTGTCCCCTCTTTGGGAAACCCATCATATCGCAAGTTATAAAAACACTTTTAACTACGCCTATGTTCAATTGTTTCAAAATCTAAGGAACAAATAGCCGCTACCGACGCTAGTGCCGTGATCTTCCCCATAATGGCGCCATGCGCAAGGATCGGCGCAAACCATTCTCACGAACGGAGTGTCCTAGCTGATTGTACTAAGCTGTGCCCCAGCGATGCCCACAATGAGTACCACCTGAAACAAGCAAATAAGTTGTTATTTAAAAGTAGATTTTAAAAAAATCGCAATTAAGTACCTTCATTAATAAAAACTCCTCATCTGGTGCCGTAACAAGAAATTTTACAACGTCATTCTTGGAGAATGCCTTTGATTTCTTAGCTTTGTATCCCACAGACTTCCTTTTTAAATATGCCATCAGTTTTGCATACCTGCTTATGTCTACATTATTTTTGATACTTATAGCACCGAGTAGAACAATGACAAGAGAGGAAGGTCCGGCGTTTCTCTGT
>JAEQML010071384.1:0-16182 GCA_016904865.1 Pissodes strobi
CAATAGAAAAAACAGGAGCGAGACAAATTTAAGTAAAATACCAAACAGAGACGAAATCGCTGAATTATGGAAAGGAATATGGTCAAATTCAACGGAACAAACGGAGTACAAAATAGAAACCGAAGAAGTGGCAACCATTATTTAACACACAACACACATATAATTTGAAACGCCCAGGGATTGATCAAAACTACAAAACTTTTGGTAAAAAGAGTTTATTTCGACATATAAATACCTAAATATTTGAATAGGTAGATTGATAGAAAACCCTTAGACTATTACCAGAATTTCTAGTAGGAGGCAAAACACATATAAAACATACAGCTAATTATCGACCAATAATAATATGTTTGCAGACACTATATAAAATAAAATAAATCAACAACTTCAAAAGATTCAAATTTTAGATGGACAAAAAAGCTGCAGGAGGAATGACCAAGGTTGTAAGGAACAGTTTGTTGATTAAAAACCCTCCAATAAAGAAACGAAGATAAGAGCAACAAAGAAACCTTCAGACATGTTACCCAAATTATAAAAAGCTTTGGATTGTGTACCACATTCATGGCTAAAGAAAATATTACAAAATGAACTCCTAGAGAATAAGCAAACATTTAACAATAGAAAATAACAAATAAAACAGACATTTTAAACATTTAAAAAAAAATGTTCAAGGGGACCCACTATATGCTTTATGTTTCTGCCTCTGCGTCTACCTGAATTCCCTCCATCAACTCATCAACCACCTTCTTTATATGTAATTAGGAATTAGTAAATGCACAAAATTGCATGTAAAAAGTGGTAAATAGGAAAGACGAAGTCGACAAGGAAGCTCTTAGCAAAGAAATATTAGGTAACATACAAGAAGACGAAACATTAAAACGTGATATATATACAGAACACAACAGTGGACAAAGATTATACCTTCAACAGAATGCCAGAATAGACCTTACAACAACAAAAAGGATATTAGAAACTCCAAACACTAATTCTCAAAATAAAATTAAATTTGAAGCACCTATTTAAAGCTATTACCACGTTTGTCATCTCGCTCCTCATATATACCTTCGGAGTAATAAAGTGAAACCCAACAGACCTAGAAAATAAAAACAAACTCACAAGCTCTAAATTGACGAGGTACAGAAAACTACACTTAAAGTCATGCAAAGAGAAACTTATAACAGACAACAAAGGAGGAGAAAGAGGACTCATAATAATTATCCACACATTCCACGCAAACCATAGAGTACTTCCATAACAAACATACTTTCTTGCACCGATCAATTAAACCACAACCACAATGCATACAAAAATAACATGATGAAATAGAACAATGGTCATTAAATTTTCTTAGCAATACCACCAATCTAATAATAATTATTAAATTTATTATAAATATTAAAACATCTTTACCAGTCCTATTCCTTCAAAGGCGAATATGCTTTGACCAAAAAATATCGCAAATGTTGAAGTTCCTGGTATCATCAGCCTTACCAGACATTCACTTGATGGTCGGGAAAAGGCATAGTACAGAACAATTATAATGCTTGCCACTAAGATGAAATTGGCCATTATTGATAAATTCGCCAAACACTTAAGAGTCCTTATAAGGCACGTCAGCCATATTGGAATGGCGGTAATTAGTATTATCCAATGAATATCTATGGAATATTTGTAAATCTTGAGCAGCTTAAATAAAACAAGTATGTTTAAATTCTCGAACAGGGTGGCCCATTTTGGCAGATTTTATATTTGGTTACTAGTAGAGCGGGGATATGCATTCTTAACTACTTTTTGGGAAACGAAATATTTTAGTATCAAAATCCTTCTTGATTTTTATGATATAGAATGGAAATTAATAAATATTTTTCTCAATTACCAGCGTTACCTAGCAATATGCAATACAATACAATACGATACAAGATACCTTTATATATATTTCAAGTTGTAAAAAGATAGATTACGGGAGGGGTGACAGTATCCAACATGGTTTCTCATTACACTCACCCCACGTTAATACAATTTACTTAAGTAAATATTTTACAATGCATATAATAAGCCCACTAAACTCTAACGGTACCTAAGAAGAAATAGTTAATAAATACATAAATAAATAAATAATACATATACCTACAAAGTAATTGATTAAGTAGAATAGTCTTAAAACATGAGAAAAAGGAAAAATGATGCGACACTAAATTTGAATAAGCACAATAGTACCTTCATAATGATAACAATGTTAGATCTCAACGATCAAAGATATACTCTTTTAAACTGCGACGAAAAGAAAAGGAACTACTCGAGTCCCGGACATCGGGCGGCCAAGAATTATAAATGGGGCAGTATTGTATTTTTTTTTCTTATGGCAGTGGCACACACACTAAAGGGAGATCCTATGGCGCTCGACGAGCGGTGTGTGTGCGAAGATGTTGATTGACACGGTTCTTGAATATTTGTAAGTTGTAATTAGTGGGAAACAGATGGTCCTGGAAGTGAGTTCCACAGTGATGCAGTGCGCCAGACAAAGGAGTCCTGGTAAAGCGATGTTCTAGGTGTTTCTAGTTGTACGACGAACTGGTGCGCTCCTGCCGACTGTCGGGACTGTCTGACAGGAGTTGCCAGGGGCGGGATTATGCGGGCCAAATCCTGGGAACATCTGCCGTGAAAGTATCTGTAAAACAGAGACATCTCGGCCACATGTCTGCGATGTTCCAGACTATCCAGATTCCGGGTCAACTCCGGATCGCCGACGAGACGCACAGCCTTCTTCTGAATGGAATCCAGCAGCTTTAGGGTGTGCTTTGGTGCGGCACCCCAGATATGTGAGCAATATTCTAAGCACGGTCTTATTTGCGCTTTGTACAGCAAGAACAACTGCTGCGGTGTATAGAGTTTTTTGTTGCGAAATAGCGCACCAAGCTTCTGGGAGGCTGATTTTGCGGTAAAAGAAATTTAAAAAAGAGTACTGTGTGTCTTGTATTGCCATTGCGAATATCTATACCTCTTATCAACAAACTCATCGAAGAATGCCGGTGTTCTATTCCTACTTATTCTATAAACCAGACTCGCGAAGCAGAGCTCAAATCGCCTTCCAATATTCACCCTTTTTTTACAGGCGACTGCCGAACTGTTTCGATCATTTTTGCTTGCCAGACAGACGGACGCCACAAATGTTTGGCACTGCCGACCACATACGGCATCCGGTAACCTGGCAAAATTACGTGAGATAATAAGAGTCGGGTCTGACCACGTATTTTTTCGCGCCAGTCTGCTTTAACATGCCATCGCAGGAGCATTTTTGTTGTACCAAAATAAAAAAACAAATTAGGTTTTGATTAGTTGTTCTTATATTTTAGTACCGTTATAAGATAAATATAATGCAAATATTTAAGTGTTGTTTATTTGTTCTCATATTTTAATGATGTACTGATAAAAATATGTGGGTTTTCTTTTTATAATTTTTGTTTCTAAGCTTCTCTAGCATTTTTTTTTCAAAAACGCAGTATTAAAAGAACTCAAGATACTGTACAATATGGTTTTAGAAGCTTTGGTTCAAAGTTACTAATTAATAAAGTGACTTTTTATAGTTGGCGGAGACCTGTCCGCAGAGCTGTTTAAGATCATTTTAAAAAAAATTTAAAACAAAGATCAAAGATACTTTTCATTTTGACAAACGATTTAAATTAAAGATCGTTTTGTATATAAAGAAAGATTTAAATAATAAATCTTTTTATATTCAAATCTTTTTTACATTTTAAATAATTTTGGAAAATATTTAAATCTTTTTAAAAGATTTAAATATTTTTTAAAATTTAAATCTTTTGAAAAGATTTAAATACTTCCTAAAATGATCTAAAATGTAAAAAATATTTAAATCATTTGGTTTGTTATGTACAGGGTGGCTCGTTTTCGTGTCTATGTATGGGGAACTCGAAAACCGTAAGAGATACAGTATCTGTCAAATTAAGGCAAAATTGCGCATTTCGGTGCCTAACAATATGCCGTTTAGAAAGTTTCAAAATTCCGAGTATATCCGGAGATATCCGGAAAAAACCGAAATTTTGAAAAATCGTTTTATTTTTTTCCTGGGCTTATTTAAAAACTTATCTCAAATTGAATTGCACTTTTGCGTTGCCACTTTCTCTGCTCTATCCAATGATGGTATGCAGTTAGAAATCCGACGTTTCGTCTTCAAGGGCTCATCATCAACTTTCTTTTTTTAAATACGAACTTTAATTCATTTTATCGTTTTTCAGATTGTATTGGCGTTATTAATATGAGTATATGTTTTTATTTTTTTTTATTTATTTTTTTTTGTTATTTTTTTTTAAATTAAATATTTTGCTTTGGCGTAGTTTTAAATAATTTAAGGTAGGTACTTTTGAAATATTTATATTCTATAAAAATATTTTATTTTGTTTTTTTTATTAAGTGAAAAATTGGAGCCCGTATTAAAAATAAAAAATAGTAAAATTAATTTTTACGAGAATATGGCCATGAACTATTACTCAAACAAGTTGCTTAGTGCAAAGACAAAATATTTTCAACTTTTAACCAATTAAAAAATGTATTTAACAGAGAACCTGAACAATTTATAATCATACTACGTGATACTATAAATACTTTGATGGAAAACACACCTATTGGAATTTTGCCTATAAATTATTATTTTTTTTATTATTCATATGCAAAATTCCAATAGGTGTGTTTTTCCATCAAAGTATCTATAGTATCACGCAGTATAAATATACATTTTTTATGTTCTCTATTGAAAAAAAATTTAATTGGTTAAAAGTTGAAAATATTTCATCTTTGCACTAAGCAACTTGTTTGGCCATATTCTCGTAAAAAATAATTTTACTATTTTTTATTTTTAATACGAGCTCCAATTTTTCATTTAATACAAAAACCGAAATAAAATGTTTTTAAAGAATATAAAAATTTTAAAAGTACCTGCCTTAAATTATTTAAAATTACGCCAAAGCAAAATATATAAATTAAAAAAAAATTATAAAAATAAAAAAAAATAAGAAATTAAAAAAATAAAAAAACATAATCATATTAATAACGCCAGTACCATCTGAAAAACGGTAAAAAAAATTTAAGTGCGTATTTAAAAAAAGATAGTTGATGATGATCCCTTGAAGACGAAACGTCGGATTTCAAACTGGATATCACCATTGGATAGAGCGGAAAAAGTGGCAATGCAAAAGTGCAATTCAATTTGAAATCCGTTTTTAAATAAGCACAGGAAAAAAATAAAACGATTTTTCAAAATTTCGGTTTTTTCCGAATATCTCCGGAAATACTCGGAATTTTCAAACTTTCTAAACGGCATATTGTTAGGCACCTAAATGCGCAATTTTGCCTTAATTTGACCGACACTGTATCTCTTACGGTTTTCGAGTTCCCCATACATAGACACGAATTCGAGCCACCCTGTACAGGGTTATTCATTATAAATGGACACCCCCCTTAACTTGGTTATTTTTAAAGATAGAGGGATAATTTTTTTATCGACTTGTAGGTAACCATCTTAATTTTTTTATTAGTTATGAAAATATTATACAGGGTGTCCCATAAGCAAACGCCAATATAAAGTTATATTTTTTTAAATGGAACTCCCTGTATATTATTGCATTTTTGGATTCTACTTAAAATTCTAAGCATATTTTATGTATGATGTTACATCTCTAGAGCTAGTAGTTTAACAGCTATAAACAGTTGAAAATCGGTTCTTTGGCTACTTTTCACCTTGGTAGCAAGAAGATCAATAGAGATGGAGTAAAATAAACTTCACATTCCTATCTTAAGTTTTCAAGTGCTATCTGATGGGGCTGACTGGCAGGCGGTACCATGGGTACCAAATCTGGTACCATGGCAGGTACCATCAGTTAGCACCATCAGATAGCTCTTCAAAAGTTAAGATAGGAATGTGAAATTCATTTTACTCCATTTTTAGTGGCCTTTTTGCTACCAAAGTGAAAGGTAGCCAAAGTATCGATTTTCAACCGTTTATAGCTGTGAAACTACTAATTCTAGAGGTATAACATCATACATAAAATATGTTTAGAATATTAAGTAGAATCCAAAAATGTAATAATATAGAAGGTGTTTCACTTAAAAAAAATGTATTTTTATATTGGCATTTGCTTATGGGCCACCCGGTATAATATTTTCATTACAAATAAAAAAATTAAGATGATTGCCTACAAGTCGATAAAAAAATTACTTCTCTATCTTTTAAAATAACCAAGTTAAGGGAGGTGTCCATTTATAATGAATAACCCTGTACATATACAACGATTTGACGTCGTTGGTTATGTACAGTTCTGTTCATAAAAAAGTGGGACAGCGTTTGTACATTGTAAACCTGCCTGTGATGTTCCAAATTTCAAAATAAAGTGGTACAGATTTGGCATTTAGCAGATTTCCGCCACAACTTTTAAAAAAAGTCGATTTTACAATCTCAGAAAATTGTTATTTAAATAATTATCAATAAATGAACAGTGTATTTAAAAAAACCTTAACAGTAAACAACAACAACAAAATATTTTAAATAAAAATAATAATTTATAACAAACACTTTCTAATTAGTACTTAGTCATTGCACCATTTTCTCTATAACATAATTTAGCCGGGTAGGTATTGAGAAATACAAGTTTATAATTAAATTTGGGGTTGTTTCGGTTAGTTCCTGCCAGGTTTCTACTATTTTACCAACAAGTACATCTCTATTTTGCATTCCCAATTGTGAATCATACATTCTTTTAGTCATTAATCCCATATGTTTTCTATTATATTAAAATCGGGGCTTTTCGCGGGCCTTAATAGGGTCTCATTATTATTCTGTTGTAACCATTCTCTGATTATTGCAGCGTTATGCTCGGCACAGTTATCATCTTGAAATATAAAATCATGGTGCGGAAAATGTTCTAAAACACTGGGTAGCATAATATTTTCTAATATATTCCTATAGTTGAGCGCATTGAATCTTTCCTCCGTAATCCAACACACCCCAAGTCCTTGGTAGCTGATCCAAGCCCATATATTGACTGAAAATCGTCCTGATCGATCGGAATTATTAATATAGGATTCTTCAAACCTAGTTCCACGGGGTCTGTAAACCCTTACGTGACCGTTAAATGTCGACTGAAAAACTTTTCATCAGAAAATACGACTTTATCCCAATTTTCACGCTATGTATTGTTTAATGCGAAAAGAACTCTTGCCTGTTCATGTTCCTCTTTTAAAATATATTTTTTAGCAGCGACATAATTTCCTAGAGGCGATTCTTTTATTCTGGTACATGCAGTTGGTCTTGAACCAGAAAAATGTGTTCGCTTTAATGTATTTCGCGCTACTTCAAATGGGTGATCCCGCAAGTACTCGACCAAAGCTGCATCTTCTTCCTGAGTTGTGATTCTAAGTCTTCCGGGAGGCTTTTTCTTGTCGAGGGTTTCAAAAACCTCCCATCTATTCTTTATTTTCTGAACGGTTTTTTTATTTTTATTTATTAAACGGGCAACTTCTCTAACTGGCACACCATCTTCTAGATAAACAATTATTTTAGCCCTTTCAACGTAGCTCAACTGAGGCATTTTGTATTTAATTTAAAAGCTTCGCAATAATTCCTTCAAAATTAATTTAAAACTGACGCATATTTTAAAGTCATCCTGACTTTTGAAAGTGACATTTTTTGAAAGTCTGATTTACACTAGTGTAAAATCGCTGTCCCACTTTTTTATGAACAGAACTGTGCCATTAAAAACCCCTTAGAGCGTAATCAAAATGTTATTTATATAAATTGAGTGAAAAAAAAGCAAAAATGTGACGTCACCCAATCTAAATTTTAAAAAACAATAAAATCTTAAATAGGTACGTCAAAATAACATACAAAACCAAATTAAAATGTTATTTAAACCTTGTTTTTTTTAAAATGGAATTTTTGACACATTGTCAAATGTTTAAAAGCCGTTAGCATTCACATAATTGGTAACTTTGCACTTCTTATTATGTTAGCCGATTATATTAATTAAAATAAACACACTAACAACATCAAACATACTAAATAGCTCATTATGTACATGCTAGCAGCTTTTAAATATTTCACAATGTGTCAAAAATTCAATTAAAAAACAAGCTTTAATTTTTTTACAATTACTTTTTGATAAAATCAACTTGAAATTTGACAAAATTCTATTATTTCAATTATCTATTTTTTATTTTTTATTTGAATTTTTCCTAGAAATTTCACTTTTTAGCTAGGCTTTCTATGGTATTTTGTTTGCTTATTTCAGAGTGATTACTTCGTAAGGGGGTTTGTTTATGACGCAGAATTTATATATATTTTGAAGAAATCAATAATACAAAAGTTTCCCATATAGCCAATATATATTTAAAATAGAAAATTAAGTAACACGCATTAAAAAAATTTCATTACAAAATAGAAAATAAACATAGAACTAAAACACTTAGGATGTATTTATTGCTGTATGTATTTTATTATAGTTAAACTCTTTTTAATGATTTAAATATTTTTAATGATTTAAATCTAAATCTGTTTAAGGATTTAAATTTTTTTGAAGATTTAAATCATAACTTAAAAAATCACTTTTAGAAAAAATATTTAAACTCAAAGCACAAGAATAATAAATAACCAGAATCCACGTCAAAGCCATAATTCCATGAGCGTGCTTACTGCATTTTGAATGATTTAATATTATCCATCTTATTAAGAAAATAGTACGGAAGGCGGGATAGCTGAACCATTTTTTATACAGTGCTGAACTTTAGTTGAGAATAAGTGAAACTAACCGAAAGTTGATTGGACGACTAACCCAAACTAACGAAGTCTATTAAAATTGATTATAACGTATCGGAACTGGCTCAAATAAGTAAAATAGGTTGATACTAAGTGATTAGACGACTAACCCAAACTAACCAAATCCATTAAAATTGATGATAACATAACGTAACTGGCTCGAATAAGTAAAATGAGTTGAGACTAAGTGCAACTAACCGAAAGTTGATTGGACGACTAACCCGAACTAACCAAATCTATTAAAATTCATTATAACGTATCGGAACCCGCTCAGATAAGTAAATAAGTTGAGACTAACCCGAACTAACCAAATCTATTAAAATTGATTATAACATATCGTAACTGTCTCAAATAAGTAAAATAAGTTGAGACTAAGTGAAATTAACCGAAAGTTGATTGGACGGCTAACCCGAATTAACCAAATTTATTAAAATTTATTATAACGTATCGGAACCGGTTCAAATGACTAAAATAAGTTGAGACTAAGTGAAAGTAACCGATAGTTGATTAGACGACTAACCAGAATTAACCAAATCTTTTAAAATTGATTATAATGTATCATAACCGGCTCAAATAAATAAAATTATTTGAGACTCGATAAGGAAGTTTTCAATTCTATTACGTGTACTGTGATACTCGTGACTTTTTTATTTGTAAAAATGAATGCCTATGTTTTTATGTACTATATTAATAGATTGTTTTCCATGTTAATGATATATCTGTTATAACCAGTTCAAATGACTAAAATAAGTTGAGCCTAAGTGAAACTAACTGAAAGTTGCTTCAACGACAAACCAAAAATAACCAAATCTATTAAAATAGCTCATAATATATCGGAACCGGTTTAAATGACTAAAATAAGTTGAGACTATGCCAAACTAACCGAAAGTTGCTCCAACGACCAACCAAAACTAGCAAAATCTATTAAAATTGATTATAACGTATCGGAACCGGCTCAAATAAGTAAAATAAGTTGAAACTAAGTAAAATTAACCGAAAGTTGATTAGACGACTAACCAAAACTCACCAAATCTATTAAAATTGATTAATATATGATCATCTCACACTCTTTCTCTCTTATAACATCGATACAGAAGTATTCACTTCTATCACGTGTAACGTGCTACTCGCGACTTTGTTTGCTAATCTCGATTAATTATGGGGATCCTAGAGTTAAAAAAACATTAAATTTTGAAAAAAATAAAAAACTATGTCCCTGTGTGTGTGTCTCTGTCCGTCACACAACTTTTCTCCAAAACCGTTAGGCCGATTTCTACCAAAATGGTTATTTAGGAGTTTCGGGACAATATCTCCAGACGTTTTATAAATATTTTCTTTAACCTTACAATTAAGGATAGTTTATAAAAAGAAGAATATAAAAAAATTGGTTTTCACAAAAACGACCTTAACGATTTTCATTAGATTTTCTATATGTTTACAATTTGGTAGGCAAATAATACGTACTACCACGTTTTTCTGTGAAAAATCGGTGCAGTCCCTTTACTCTTGAGAAAAATGAACAAAATCGATTTTCTCCAACGATTTTCTTCAAAGTCTGTACTTATTTACCAATTAGTAAGGCAAATAATAAGCACTTGTTCGTTTTCCTAGGGAAAATAAGATAAAGCCACTTTACTAGTTAAAATATTGACCTTCCAATTTTTCCCAGTTCTGTGGCGGAGCTATGTTCCATTTTTTTTAACTGCAAAATTATCTATTAATATAGTATATAAAAAGATAGGTATTCATATATACAAACAGAAAAGTCACAGTATGGTTACGATAGGTTATAATAAATTTTAATAGATTTGGTTACTTTTGGTTAGTCTCTCAAACAACTTTCGGGTAGTTTCACTTAGTATCAACTTATTTTAGTCATTTGAACCGGTTACGATACGTTATAATCACGGTATAATAAATTTTAATAGATTTGGTTAGTTTTGATTAGTCGTCCAAGTGTGGTACTTAGCATCTACTTATTTTACTTAGTCATTTGAACCGGTTCCGATACGTTATAATCAATTTTAATCGATTTGGTTAGTTTTGGTTAGTCGTCCAATCAACTTTTGGGTAGTTCCACTTAGTATCAACTTATTTTAGTCATTTGAACCGATTCCGATATATTATAATAAATGTTTTAATAGAATTGGTTAATTTTGGTTAGTCGTCCAAGTATGGTACTTAGTATCAACTTATTTTAATAATTTGAACCGGTTACGATGCGTTATAATAAATGTTAATAGATTTAGTTAGTTTTGGTTAGTCGTTGAATCCACTTACCGTTAGTGTCACCTAGTTTCAACTTATTTTAGTCATTTGACCCGGTTACGATACGTTATAATAAATTTTAATAGATTAAATTAGTTTTGATTAGTCGTCCAAGTGTGGTACTTAGTATCTACTTATTTTACTTAGTCATTTGGGCCGATTCCGATACGTTATAATCAATTTCAATAGATTAGGTTTGTTTTCGTTAGTCGTCCAATCAACTTTCGGTTAGTTGCTTATACTGACGTTTTCAGCGATTTAATCATTCCTAAGATATTAAAGATGCTAATAAATAAATCTACTTATTTTCTAACCAATATATTTATTTCAACAAATTATTAACTTATGGCTTTTGGTTACTCTCTATTAATCGAATTTAGTGTATAATATAAGTTAACTGGTCCAAAAATCTTTAAAACACGAAACACTCAACAAGGGAAAATGTATCCAAAGTATAACCTCGCATTTCCAACAGCTAGAATTTTACCGTATTTTAGACGATCCGTTTACTACAGCCGTAGCGCCTACACTGGCGAGTTTCAGCGGAATTTCGGCGGAACGAGCCGTTCGAGGTCACAGCAGCCCAGGCGTAGCAACAAGGAAACATTGGATTCTGGTTATTTATTATTCTTGTGCTCAAAGTATTTAAATCAAAAAATTTATTTAAATCACAAAAATTATTTAAATCTCACTGATGGTGACAGCTCTGCCTGTCCGCTACTGCAAAAAGTACCGTCCATGTAGCAAAAAACCTACACGGAAGTACCGTTCCGAAAGGGTTAATTGTGAACGTGTCTGAGATGTGTCCATCAGCTGCAACGTGCAGAGATTGGTTCTTAAAGAAACTAGTAAGCCAGCTGCAGAGAGACGCTGGCAGTCTGAAGGACGGCAGTTTGTTGAGCGATCCGTCATGCCTTCGATATATACAACGCAATCGCTCGAGATTCTCTGTAATCCCGAACTGCCCTACTCCATACATGAGTGACATGTGCCAATATATCTCCTGTCAACCTCTTTTTGCGAAAGCCGTATTGGTTATTGCTGATTATTTTGTTGGTCTCGAGGTACTTGAGTAGTTGCTGATACACGTTCCATGACTTTGGAGATTAATGGAAGCGAGGCAATTGGGCGATAGTTTGAGGGTGTGGTTTTCTTGCTTCCTTTGAAACTGGTTACACTCGAGCGACTTTCCAAGAAGACGGGTAAATCCCTTCTCGGTAAGACTGAGAAAAAGTCTGGAAAAAATGGGTGTTAATTACTTGGCACAGTTCTTTAATACGATGGCAGATAGTCCGCCCGGTTCTGATGCCTTTTGCATGGGGATTTTACGAATATCACGGTGATGAAACTTAACTTAACAAAAACTTTTGTTGGCTTGGTTTGGTCTCACTTTTAAAGCTTGAGGGGCGAATAAGTTTCTATTCATAAGGAGCAACAACGTCATCTTGACTAATATTTGAATGTCTGTCAGACATCTTCACTTATTGACTTAAATATTTAAGGATAATCATTTACAATTTCTTAACTCCAAGAATGATAATATAACAGTTCTTAATTTGAAAGGCAATTTCAAGATGTTTGCTCAGATTCTCGGAGTATGCGATTTCTACCTTTTTCAGTACGATGACATTCAAGCAGAAGCGGTTTTTCTCCCTGTGCATCTAAGCAATGAACTCCCTTGAAAATCACATAAAAAATCATGTTTTTGCATATATGCTATTACGTTTTACTTAGAGCACAAGTTTCTTTTATTAAGCTGGATACCAGCCTCTCTATCAATTACTTACTTAAAAATTAACGAGTGATGATATTACCATGATTCGTTGTTCAGTATTATTGCCACTCTTAATATGAATTTTATTTTATTTTTCATGAAAAGAAATAAGAAAATTTATATTATTTCTATAATCAAGGACCCTCGATGAGTAACTACAAATTTAATGATAGAATCATTTGATTATTTAATTTATTAATTTATAGTTATCTTAGAATTTAGTGATCACAAAATTTTGCCAAACTTAATGGTTATAACTTTTTTATTATTTATTCGATTCTTCATGATGCTTTACCAATTTGTTGATCCGTTTGTTGTGATTGTCTATCATTATTTTAATAATTACATTTTTCATTTAGGCGATGTTATACAGGAATAAATCAAAATGTTTTTGTCATAACTTCAAAACATCCTCCAGAAAAAGTGAAGAATAATTTTATTCACAAACTTTTCTTTGTAATCTTAGATGTATTCCAAACGTTTCGTTTTTTGTCTCGTACCACTATCTCATTCCACTTAGAAGCTGCAAATTTTTAAATGTATTTTAATCTTAGATAATGCTTCCTTCCGAACAACGAATTTAAGGGGCATACCAGTTTGATACTTATAAAAGAAAATAATTCTGGAGTATTAATACCAAAATTAAAAGCATTAATCTCAATGAAGATGAATTTTCAATCTCACTTGATGTTAGCTAATTGTTTCTTAGTGGATTAATCCCATGGACCTTGCAATATCTTGGTTAATCATTTGAAATTAATCGTTTCACACAAGAATATTTACTCTTAACCAAACTGTGCACGAATCAACACAATGGCAATTGATATTTTTAGAAAAAATGTTGCCACTAACCGATACATTCCTAATAACTTCTTCCACTGCGACCAATACAAACTGCCTAATTTTCATTTCTTAGTACACCCTATGGTTAAATTTCCTCTCACTATAAAAATACTATGATCCAAGCTAAAGTACCACAGTAGTGCCTTTTACAATAAAATCAACTTTGTTTATAACTTAATACCTGCTTTTAACGCTTTACATGCACAATTAGACAGCTTCGAATTAGAACGAAACATAAAATATGTCCTGTAAACTGTAACTTAAATTACGAAATGAAAGGCATAACGAATAAGGTTTTGCAATGGATCTGGTTCGTAAATGGATAGTTACCTCTGTATCCTCATATTGTGACAGTTTATATTGTTCAAGTTGTTTCAGTTTTGTTTCGGAACGGACAAATATAAATGTATACAAAGTAATTACTAGATTACCTCACATATGTTCCACGATATAAATACCAAATAACAGCAGCAAAAGCCTACTTGAGCCATAATTAGAAATACATTCACCGTCAGCTTAGCAATAAGTGCCCAGGCGGGGGAGTTGGGTACGCCCAAGGTAAAGCAAAGCTTAGCAGTATCTGCATAATCTGGCACTCTATCCAATTTGTAGTGCTTATGGAGGATATGGGCAGAATTAACCTAAAAATATCAGCTATTTAAGGCATCTACCTAATAAATAAATTGAAAACATTTCGATGGTGCCAGCATGTAATATGATAAATGTGGCTTATACAGGGCGGCCAAACTAACATGAAAATTAAAGAAAAATTCAGTTGAATCTTCCTGTCATTCGTGTATGATATTAGAGCAAATAAAGCAGTTTTAAAACAGTGCATTTCTATATTGTACAGGGTGGCCCGTTTATTATGGGATGACACCTTAGCTCAGAATATACAGGTTGTACCAAAAAAAGTTTAATAGAAAAGTTGTTTGGATTTACATGAACTTTTAAAATATTATATTTTCATATATACAGGGTGCTCGTATTTTCGTCGACAATTATCAACTTCCTTATTTTAAATAGAATACCTTGTATATTAAATCGTTTTTGAAGTCCTCGCTAAATTCTAGATATACTTTAGATATAATATCCTATACCTAAGTCTAATCGTTTTTGACATATTTTGAATTATATGTCAAAAATGACGTTTGCAGGTCTAAATATAACTATCAATTTCTTCTATTGAAATCCTTTATTATTTAATTGGAGTTGATTTCCTTGTAGAAGATGACCTACTTTAGTGGTATGTGCTGACATTTCTATAATAAATAAATACAGGGTGATCGAAACTAACCTTAAAAATTGAAATGAAAAAATCGTTAAAAGTTATTTTCTTCAAATGGAAACCCCTATTTCTATAATTTTATTTTATTTAACATTAAAAATAAGGTTGACTTTGTATAAACTTGCGGTTTTTGAAAAATTGACAATTTAACAATTTTCTATTGTAAAAATGCTTTCTTAATATTCTAGTTTTACTGTGGTTTTCGTAGGCATTTGTATTAGCAACAAAATGATTTGTTGCTAATGTACTATAATAATATATATATATATTTTTGATGATTTACTTAACAAATTTTGGCAGTTTGGGCGTGGTTCCCAAACCTTTTTCGCCTACGGCGCTTTTTCAAGCCTGCTGCAGATCAAGTGGCAAACAGAAACAGACTCACCTTACCCACCAAGGCACGAGAGTGTGGAAGGCAGCTCGCGCGGAATGGTGCACATACTGCCTTTTGCGGGCCTGAACCATTCTGTGGCGTCACTAGAGGACACGTAATGAATAAACTCAGAAATTAGGGCAAAAGGCGGAAAGAGACATGTTGGGCCAATGCACCTGGGCAGAGACAGGCCAAGAGAATCATCTCTCACTCGCCTAACTACACAAAAAACTTCTCAAGCTACAAGAAAATTTAGATAAAACTGGTCGTATACCTTCTCACTGGGCATGACCCCTGGAGGTACCACCTCAAGAAAATGTGGAAAACAACTGCACGAACAATGCACGAATGATATTTAAGAGCACTTACTCTGCGAATGTCAGGCACTGACTGGCCAAAAGTTGAGACATCTCGAAAATGCCCTTGTGGCACCGGGGGATCTACAAAAGCTCAACCTTCGAAATATTCTGAGATTCTCGAAGGAGATAGGAATTTTCGTGTAAAATAGAAGGGTATACACAAAAGATCAATTGTGGTCGACGTGTTGAAGGGCAGATCTTGTCGAGCGATCCCTCTACCTACCATACGATACCACATCAAAAATCCGCAATAAATATAATACATACAATGGTACTTACTAATATATGACAACAGTGTAGACATGTCATCCCAATAAGCAACACCGTTATAGGCCCAAATATAAGACCTGCATTCTTCATAGCATCTCCCATGGAAAATATTCCTGTTCCTACATATCCTTTGACCAGGTGCATTAGAGCTTCGCCATATTTAAAATTATGATCACTTCTTGCAGG
>JAEQML010071385.1:0-16182 GCA_016904865.1 Pissodes strobi
CTATCATAATGAGCAAGCCTTACAATGTAAGTATATATTTTATACATTTGATTATAATATAGTAGATCCAGCAAGTCAAATGGAATATTAATTTAGAATTATACATATCACTTAAATATGATTACAGTCAACTAGTAGTTCGACTGAAATGGTTTGTTCAAGTATAACAGCATCTTTAGGGAATGCACGCTTGAAGGAGTGAAGTTCGGTTTGGTTACTTTGTTAGTACCAATCTAATACTTGTAATTCACATTTCCTTGCCAAAGCTAGAGTAGGATTCTTTTAGTAAATGGATTTCTTTAGTGTTTTAAGTATATAAACTTGTTTATGTTCAACAGATCTTATAGATAGTGAGAAATTAGGTTTCCTACCTTCTCCCTATTAACAATTGACTAGACGACGGAATTTAAGCGCAAATGAAGCGCAGAGCTACAGTGCCGCCAGATTTTCTCGTTGATTAAGATTGATCATATCACTCCTTATATTTTAGAATCTCAATGATACCACGTAAGTGCCTTAAGAGAAAAATCAAAAGACCCAAGTCTGTACAGAAAGCCATCCAACATCCAAATGGACCAAAAGGCTTTCAAATTAGATATATAATAGAACATTTTACAAATATTTTTATGCTATCGATTCATTGCTATTTTTTGAAACATTTCTGTAGTGTTGCTTTGAAGATATATTTGAAAGTTGTTTATTTTAGAGAGGCGACGTTCTTTTTGAGGTTTTGAAATTGTATCATTCTGAACTCTTAATTATAGGGACAGGGCAAGTCAACCAATCTTTATCGACATGAATACATGCGAGTACGTTAACCTTAGCTTTGCGTTTAAATTTTGCAAGAACTTGCACACAAGTAGTGCAAATATGTATGAATATAAGAATTGTTTATCATTAAAATAGCAATTTATCACTCGATATCAGTTTATAGAAAAATGTTATTTGGATGTACATAAAAAGAAATATTGCCTTTCAGAATTACTCTAGTAATTTCTGATAATCAAGAATAATTGCTGCAAATATGTCATAATCTGATAAACTCAGTTTGTTGTTTGTCTGAAGTCTGTCCATTTAACCAATAGAGTAAATCTAAACAAAATCATGCACTAGCCGCGTGATCGTTCGAGTCTGTAATATTGGACAGAACCGTATTTTGATCCACGTCGCTGTACTTAGGGTTAATGCGCTGATTTTTGACCGGTCAACGAAAATTTTAACTGTGAAACCTAGCAAATTTAAGAAAATTAAATATACCAGATAAGATAGTATTTTTCGAAAATCTAAACATATTATATAATTAAAATATTATTTTTAAATAAGAAACGTAAATAAACATTCGAAAAGTCATTAACTGCTAACATCTAACATCTACATCTTCATTGCTATCCCCATCGTCATCAGCAGTGTTAATGATCAGTTCTTCAACTTGCTGTTCCATTATATTGTGCAACTTCCACATTCTATTTTCAACTTTGTCCTTCACATGTTCAACGTTACTTTTCCAACTTCTCCCTGTTATTCTTTGTATGGCATCATTGAAAAGTGCTTTGAGGTCTCCAAATTTAAAGGTACTGATTCGCCGTGCTACAAAATTTTTGGCGTCGGCCCATATTAGCTCAATTGGATTGAGCTCACAGTGATATGCGGATAGCCTGAGTACAATTTTGTTTTGACTTGCGGCCATTTCATTAATAAAAAAATTTCGTAAATACGAAAGACAAATAGCCTTGTGTTTATTTATTTATTTATTAACGGGTATTGCCCAATTTCACAAAAAAAACAAAATAATCTTCATTCTAACGCAGAGTTACATATTTATAACAATAATAAATCAGTTTAAATAATAGCAGAAGAGGATATAAATTGTGAGATTTGTAGCAAAATTAGAGACTTCAAAATATAGTATGTAATTGCTTCAAGAAAACCGATCTGTTTGAAAAGAAATCAAGCATGGGATGCTCATTAGCCAGTCTACCTGACCTTTATATAAAAGCATTTAGGCCATAGTATTCCTCAAACGTGTTTCCCTGGAAGGCACATGTAGACATTTTTCTAAATGTGAACATTATAGCAAGGATTCCAGATACAGGAAGAGTATTCGAGATGAGTTCTTATTAATGAGCAATATAGTTGTTTAATTGCATTAGCATTTGTGAACTCACTAGTAATGCGCTTTATGAACCCAAGCAGCTGAAGAGATTTAGTAATGGTGTTCTGGGAGTGAGGAACAAAAGTGAGCCTTGAGTCCATAATCAAACCAAGATCCTTAATTTCGGAAACATTAGTAAGCATATTATTTTCTATTGAATAAGGTTGTTCAATTTCTTGACCTGAAGAAAATGATTGAGTAACACTTTGAAGCATTCAGCCCCATACCATTTTTCTTGCACCACGCAACTAACCTGTCCAAGTCAGACTGAAGCTTTAGGCAATCATCCAGTGATGATATTTTCATAAACAGTTTTAAATCGTGAGCAAAAGGAGGAACCTGTGCTCAAAATGCGATCCCAGGTCGTTGATAAACAAATTAGAGAGTAGGGGACCCAAGTGAGACCCTTGGGGAACTCCAGATGGGACCTGTATGCTCTCGGATTGGAAATTATTGAATCTAACGATATGGGAGCGCCCAGTCAAGTAACTTCGTATCCAGGACAGCAACGGACCACCAACTCCCAGACTCCCCAGCTTAGATAAAAAAAACAGCAGCATGGTTGACCCTGTCAAACGCCTTGGAGAAGTCGGTATAAATTGAATGCACCTGAGCACCACTCTCCAAGGCGTCAGAAATGAATTCAACATAAGCCAGCAAGTTGAGTTCTGTATTCTTTCCAGTTTGGAAGCCAAACTGTCTAAAAGCAATATATGAACTGAGTAATGAGTTCAAATACTGTTATGATATGCTCGAAGACCTTGGGAATGGCACTCAATATGCTAATTGGTCGATAATTTGTTATTGAGTCTTTTTTCCCTGATTTATGAATAGGTGTTAGGTAACTTAGTTTCCAGAATTCAGGAAAAATTCCCTCAGCAAGAGATAGGTTTAAAATAGTATGTAAGGAGCGGGCCAGAACAAAACTGCAATGTTTAAGAAGTAAAGGAGGTATGCCGTCTGGGCGTCCTTTGTTTATGTCTAAGGAGCTTAAATGTGAGTATAAATCAGATATGGAAACGTACTCGGAGGCATTAGTGCATTAGTGTTGTTGTATTCAAAATGTGGTCGTTGGCAATCAAGACAGGGTTTACCACTTAAACCTGAGAAAAATAATGGGCAAACATATTAGCAATTTCTACTCCGGAAGCACTGTGATTTCCGTTGTATTGAAATTCACTGGGAATGTCGCGATCCTTTCTTTTAGAATTAACATAATTTCAAAATTGCTTAGGATTAGTAGTTCAGGAATTTTCCGTAAAGACAATAAAAGTTGCTTTTGATTCAGCCAGTAATCTTTTACAAGTCGAGCGTGTCCTAGAGAATTCTGAAGTTTCGATTTTTTGTAGTGTTTATGTGCCTTCTTTTTTTTTAATTATACAATACTTAAGCTTTGGTGAGAACTATCTCGGAAACTTGCCTGAGCAAATTCGTTTAAGGGGAACAAATATTTCGATTGCTGAATAAATAGCATTATAAAATATATTCACCATGTCATCCAGACCAGCTTGTGCAAGAAGAACATCCCAGGACATGGCTCCCAGGCATTCATTAATTAAGTTAAAGTTTGCCGATCTCTATAATAATCGTCGCATAAAAGAGAGCTATTTGTATAGGGCACAGTAATGTCTAATGGAGGATGATAGTTATCCTGAGGGACTATACAATCGTCCGACCTATGAACTTCCTTCACAGTTGTTATTTTGAAAAAGTATCAGAATGAAGAATTGCATTGGTATGATTCGTAACCGTGTTCAGTTGGTATAAATTGTGGAAAGCGCATATACCAGATACCACATCCAAGGAATCAACCTCCGCGGGGATTGCAGGAGGCACTGATCTAGCAACGGAGCTCAAGTTATCATTATCCCATGATGTATGAGGTATATTAAAATCTCCGAGGATACCTATTGATGCATGGGGGTGTTCCTCAGTCAACCTGTCGATATTTTCGCTGAATGAAACGTAGTCAGTGGTGGTGGACCGAGGTGGGAAGTATGCACCAGCTAGCATAAGCGATGCCTTCCCAGTTTCGATGATGACAAAAAGGTCTTCAATATTATCATCGACAAAAAGTTGCCTGCTTTTAATAGTTTTATGGATAGCAATTAGGACTCCGCCACCTCTGGAATGAACGATCTCTTCTATAGATTCTGTAATCTTGCATGTACAACTCAGAGTCTTTGATGCGTCATTGAGCAAAGTTTCCACAAAAACAATAATCTTGTAGTGACATCCAGGGACCGATTCCAAGAGATAATTTAGTTTAGCGCGAAGGCCTCTGACGTTTTGGAAGTAAATTAAGAATTCTTTGTTTTTTTTTATATGAGAATGGGAGTACCATGTCGATGTATAATAGTCAGGTTAATTTCACCTTGAGATCTTCGATTCTCCAGTTGAGTACGGATAGCCTTTTCTTGTTCACGTTGTTGGGAAGTCAAGTCAGAGTTGATAAAGACTTTTTTGCCCTTAAGCTTTGAACGATTTTTTAATAGTAAGAGCGCATCAGTTTGGCTAAATAATGTTACTTTAATGGATCTAAATCCGTTTTTATTTCTCTTTCCAACTCTAGTTGCTTTGACAAATTTAGGAGGATTATCGATCTAAACATCAAGCAAATTCGGTATTTCAACCGCATCATTGCCTTCTGGGAAGTTGAATATCATCAGATTGTTCTCCCTTTCCTAACGGTCTTGTAGTTCACCATAGAATTCCTGGCCTCGGGCCGGTGTAGCCAATGGAGATGCCCGGGCTGCTTTCAGCGTATAAACTTTTTCTTTTAACTCACTAATAGCCTTTATGAGTTTTGGTTTGTTTAGCAGTCCAGATCGGCAGTCATTGCAGAATAATTTTAGGGATCTCTTGGTTTTAAGCTCCATAACTCGAATCATAGAAGCCGACAAATCAGAGCACTCCGGTTTCTTGTGAACAAAACGGCAAGAGAGGAGCCCGGAAGCATATTCATCATCTACCTCACATTTGAAACAAAGCATATTTGACCTCACAATGCTAAGTTCTGTATGGCACACAGGAAACTCCACAATACCGGCCTAGTTTGTTGGCGTCGTAGGCGCGGAATACAAAAGAAACGTTAACAATGCAGTTTGTTTATTCTATGGTGATAAAAGTAAAAATTTTATTTATTGGCACCGATGATTTTATGTTGAGTTAGGGTGCAAATTGATCTATTTTACGGGATACTTTGGAAAATTTAGTTCATGAAATCCCTATTACAGTATACTTGATGAGCAATTGTACTAATTGCGCGAAAACGCGATATTATTTACTGATTTAAATACAGATTTTCGTTGGTTTAAACGGAGCACTATAAAACGATGTTTACTCTGCGAAATACCAATGGCCTAAAGTTGAATTTTGAGCATTGAATCTTCAAAATAGATATTCTTCGTTTCCGTATTTAAAGAATATATATTCTACATAAGAAGTTGCTTCAAAAATATATATTCTACATAAGAAGTTGCTTCAAAAAGGTTTCTACAGATTTTAAAAATATATTAATATGCTTAAGTTTTTTCAAAATATCTGTAAAACCAAAAGCAAGAGTCATTCAATTATAAATTAAATTATCTACAACTTTCCCAATTTAACCATTCTTCTATCTCTTATACATATACATGTAGGCTCAATGTGGGAGGCACAGTATACGCCTTTTTTCTAATGTGGGGGAAGTATTACAAAAAATGAAAACTGTGCAACATGCTTACCTGTTGGATTTTTTAATCTGGTAGAGTTCGTATAAAAAGGCCTTTCTTATGGAGGAACAGCTTCATCAACCCATACCTTAGATGTATTGTGTCCTGCATTAACCCACGTACGATATTTCGTACGAGCTTTTTTCATGTAAAATTTAAATCCTTTAACAATTTATGAAAAGTCGATCGTTTAAAATTTGATAACGTGGCATCTTCATTCATTTCATTTAATACTTTATTAATTGTGGGAATTTCATTCTAAAAAAAAATCGTGTACTTTTCTCCTAATCGCTGGTTTATCAGCCTCATCCAAAGAATTTACAATGCTATTGCTAGTTTTACTCGTGCTCGGTTCACAGAAAGTGTGATTTCTTTTGTGCTCTCTTATCAGGTTATAGACAGAAGCAGGGCACACTCCAACTTTAGTTGAGACCTTTAAAACAACCTCGTCCTGGTTTTCCCCCCTTTCGACTTTATACACATTTAAAATCACCTCTTTCATCTAACAGTCAAATGTCTTTTACGCCGTTTTTTAATCGGACTAAGTAGATCATCATCTGCAGACTCTGTACTAGACATTTTTAAAATCCAACAAAAAAAAAACAGTAAAAACGATTACTTGAATGATGATAAAATACGCGCAATTAAAAGAAATTTATGCTAAAATGCTACGAATTTACGATGGTAAATTCTACGATGCACGATTCACGCCTCCCGCGGTAGCCAATAAGAAGCGTTCTATCCACCTGCTAGTCGGTGAACATCTGGCGATCACGCACCGATGTTTGTTTTGATTTATTCTATCGTGTCCGTGGACGGACTTTAGTGGATTATTGGTTTCTGGTCTTTCAGCCCAAAATGCTAATAAATTTGAAAACATCTCAAAAACTTTTATTTTAGATTATTGGCAACAATTTCGAGGCGAACGAGTTGAACTCCAGGCAAAGCTGAAATTCTGCCAAGAGAAGTTAGATCAGCAAATGCGAATTTGTAACGAACAACTTGACAAACTACAGCGAAATGATTTGTTCGTTAAGGATTTGTATGTGGAAAACGCTTACCTATTTGCCAATGTTGAAAGGCTCGAAAAACAGTGTAGAATGTTGGCGCAGGTGAACAATTGCTCGAGCTCCGTGTGAACCTAAATGTGTGTTAAATTTGTAGATATTTATCACTATTTATTGCCTAGGGACTATTGAATATAGGCTGTTAGGTTGAAGGGGTTAATTTTATTTGTATTAAACTGACAGGTATTTTTGATAACAGTAAGGGATGATGACTTGGTCACTATCTTGCTTTAGATTTGTGGGAAAAATATGATTTGGCAACATCAAAAATTAGGCACATAAAAAAACTGGGTGATATTTTGCAGATATGCTAATATTTTTATTTCCGGATTTATACAAAAATATCTTAAGGAAAATATTAAAACTGAAAGTTTTTATTCAGGATTATTGCTGACTTGGACGAGTAAAAAAAATAATGAAACGGGATACCAGAAAATCGAAAATGTTCATATTTGCAAAACTTCATTCAATTATTATGTCTATATCCATCGAGATCCACGTCTAAATATTTATCTGGTTTTTGACCCATTGTACGTGTGGACCGAAATATAATATATGCATGCAAATATCAAGGCATGCAATTTTATTTTAAATTTCAAAATACAGTGCACGTATTTTACTTATGAATTTGACGGTTTTAAGGATTCGCATAACATAACATACTTTGGAATAATATAGAGTATGATCCTTAAATCCTCCCTCATTTACATTTTATGTAGGATATACAGTACAAATATTTTTCACGTAACTTAAGGATTGTTCGTTTTTGCTCGTTAGGTATTAAGATGTAAATAAATATTGTTTTGGTTGTTTATGGAGAGAAATCATTCATTATTTGCTGTATGTATACGTTTTCTAAATAGTCATATTAGTTTTAACAATATATTGTATTTTAGATCATATAGGGTGATCTGCTGAAAGCTTTCCACCCAGGTTTGTTGAATATAATTATTTTTAAACAGAATGCTAAGATGGGATGTGTTGATGGTCTGTTATCTTTAATCGCTTTGTAAAAATATAAATGTGATAGTATACAGGCCGGCTAAAAAAGTCGATAATTCTTTTTAGTGTCAATATTTTTTTGCTAAACATTCGTATTTACTGTAATTAAATTGAACAGTTTTCCAAATACATATGGACATCTGTTTAACATTATCTTTTCATATTATATATTTATTAATGTCAACTTCTACCTGACTTCCGATCACGCAAACTGGGACTTCGAAAGCTCATTGTTATGCTCTAAGCTCAAGTCGTTTGGATTTTGTAACTAGTCAGTATGGAAGTAACCTTCAAGATGAGAACATTTCGAAAACGGTTGTAGTTAGGTACACGATATGTTGATATGAAATTTAAATAAATGAAAATAACTGAACTTAGTTAGGGGAAAGCCTGGCAAAATGGGGTACCAAACTTGGAATATGATTTTAAAATATATCAAGCAACTTTGTAGAAACAACATATAATTTTCTATAAAGGATAAACCTTAAAGAAACACAAATAGAAACTGTTTTGGTTAAATAGTTTAACATTTAAATAAAAAATCAAAATTTTTCAGTAATGGGCAAAATGGGGTTTTACAAGTTTTAACTAAAGAATATCTATTTAGCTACAGAATTCACATATTAATGTAGCCTCGTCGACTTCATCGTCGACTCCGGCACATGAATTGTGTGCCCATCGTAAATATGTGCCACAAGCGATCCATCCTTCGAAAGATATGGAAATAAAGGTCTCCGCAATAAAGACATTCCGCATCACTGCCAGTGCTAATTTCGCTATCACTTGAATCATCTTTTCGGATAACTTTCGTTTTTTTCATGTTTTTTCTCTTGGTCTTCTTGGAGTCTCCTTGATCATCTATTTTTCTCTTTACAGCCATCTGCCACAAGGCATTTTTATATTTGGTTTCAACCGACTGCTCAAGCTCGTCCTTGTACGGGTGGAGGTCAAAACAACGGTTTTACCTTTGTTTCGTGACGTTCGTTTGATCTGATTAAACTATGGAATCGGAATGATAGCTGTTGGACTGGAAAGTGGAAAGGTAGAATCATTTATTCGAGATGTGCTTGGTCGAGGATGGACAGCGGAAAGGGTCTCAGATTTCTCTGGGTTTTTTCACCTACTACAGGAATGTTACTTTTTAATTAATTCTCTGTACAAGTCCTTGTCCATTATGGGGCACACGAATAATATATGCACAAGGTCAGATATCCCTGTGTTACATTCACAATCTGGGGATTCCAATAGCCCCAATCTAAAAAGATGAGCAGGAGTAAGACAATGACCTGATCTCATGCAAATAATAGTTGTTATGTGCCTTCTATCTACGAAGGTTATATTTTTTTACCATGGTGTAAATTCGAACTCACCCTGAATAGAGGCATACGATACCCCTTTTTCCCTTGCAGATTGCTTGCACCAGGCCTTCCACTCACTTCGAGTTTTCCTTTTTATTAAAGGGCATAGCTCTTCTTTGTCAAACTTTATTTTTAGAGGTACATTCAGAATTCTACCCACGTTTGCAAGTTTATCAGCCATTGTATTACCATGAATATTCGAATGACTCGGTATCCAGGCCAATATAACTCTAGAGTTTAGTGATTCATTCATTTCTATCAGCAGCTTTTTGTATCATGAGCGATACAACTTAATTTAGATGAAATTATTGAGCAATTAATTTTTTGAATTGCGATTTTATCAAACTTCCTTTCCTTACATAGTTGTAAAGCTTTATTGATTGCAAGAATTTCTGCCGTACAAATTTGAACTTCATCCGGCAATCTTTGAGAAAATCTTATATTTTTTGTTGGACAGAAAACACCAAGACCAACCCTTCCTGTTTCAATATCCTTTGACGCATCAGTATACACCCTTGTGACCCCAGCCGCCAATCCGTCAATCTTCTCCAAGAATTCCCTGTCACTCGTCAGACTTTCCTTAGTTAATCCCAAATCAATGACAGGAATCGACTTAAGTTGAAGCCATAAGCGAAACATGGAAGCGTCTCTGCCCTCTCAATCAAATCCTCAAACTCTCTCAGATACCTACACGCGAGCCGTGAAAGGTATCTCCTTACCTCGCCAGTATTTGTTAGTCTTATCACCTACAAAAAAACTCAGCACTTGCATATATATCCATATAGGATTGTTACTTAAAGCCACATTTTTAAAAACAAATCTCCTTGTCAATAACGTTCTTCTGAATTCCAAGGACATCTCTCCACATTCTGACAACAGCACGTTAGTGGAGTAGATTTCATACAACCTGACACTATTCTCAAAGCCATAAACTGGAGACTGTCCAGCTTCCTCCCTAAATACTTTGACATGGGACTAAACAATTGCGCTCCGTATTCCAAATGAGATCGAATGATACTCCTATATATGTGATTGAGGATTACTGGGTCTGCACCTCACCCAACTTGACAAATCGCCTGCATAACATTGAGACCTTTCCTAACTTTGATCTGAATATCTGAAACTTGCTCATTCCACTTCAAATTTGAGCTCAGAGCAGTGCCCAGGTACTTGGTCTCCTGTACCCATAATAATCATTATTGTAGATGACCGAAGGGAGTTGCACGTGACTTATCCCAGGCCTGAATAGGACCGCCTTAGACTTTCGAGAAGACAGCGAAAATCGATAATCTGTGAACTACTGGTTTAATTTTTTATCAAAGAAACCTGGTCTGGTACCAAGTCATGCAATTCTTAAGTGTGGATATTGAATAATAAGGGGCTTAACAGGGAACCGTTTAGACCCCTACTGGCAATTCCAGGACCACTAATTTTGCGATCTTGTCCAAATGAACAATTTTTTACTAAACATTATATCAAATACCAGATTCATCAGATGTACAGAGACCTCTAACGAGCACATTTTTTCATACAATTTGTAAATATTTACATTATCGTATGCCGCTGATATATCTAAAAAAAAAACTCCAACCGCAACAAAAAGTCACAAGACCTCTAGATGTAAGGTATGTAAGGCATTCTAAACTTCCTTTACCCAACCTAAACCCAAACTGTGATTTAGGAAATTTTCTCTCATTTTCCAATCTCCACTCAATACGATTTTTTATCATCATTTCCAGAATTTTAAGCAAAGATGAGAGAGCTATAGACCTATAGTTCGACGCTATGTTTTTATCCTTGTTAGGTTTTAACAACGGGCATATGAGAGTATCTCTCCATTCCTCAGGAGTATAACCTCCATCTAAGTAATCATTATAGATGCCCAGCAAGGCCTTCTTTGCCCTGTCTGGAAGGAATTTTATCATAGAGTATGACACCAGATCCATACCTGTCGCAGAATCTTTCCGACTTCTAAGCACAGATTCCAACTCAATCAACTGAAACACCTCCACCGGTCCCTCCGGGGACTTCCGTTCAAAATTAGGATCACCCTGATAAACAGTTAAATTTTCCAACAGTTCACCAGCCACCTCCGGAGCTGGAAGTCTTGCCCTCAGATTAGTCACAGAAGCATTAGAAAACTTCCTAACTGTCTTCCAGACACTCCTTAGAGAAGGGTTTCTGTTCAAAGAAGCACAAAATTTACAGAGGGATTGTCGTTTTTTATTATCCATAAATCTCCTAGACTCTGCAATAGTTTTCTTCATTTCCAAAAATGTTTTCATTGAGTCGTTTATATAGCTCCTAATTGCATTTTTCCTTTGAGATATTACAATATTACATTCCTCGTTTCACCATGGTACCGAGGGTTTAAATCTTTTATTGTTAACATTACTTCTGGGAATAGCTCGATCTGCTGCCTACTCAATGACACTAAAAAATTGTTGATATGATATCAACCCATCCGCTGGGACGGATAGGAGGATACAATGATGATACTGATTCGAATCAGCTCTCCTAAAACATCTCCTGGTGATGGTCTCACCGGAACCTAACTCATCTGACACTAAATACTTAATAGATGTAGGGAAATGATCGCTATTGCCGCAATCATCTAACACTTCCCAGGTTATTTTAGTACCCAACATTTGGCAGGCCAATGTAAGATCTGCAACTGATTTATTTTGGTTAGGGTTACATATTCTAGTGGGTGAACCATCATTTAACACAGATATGGATAGGGAAGATAAAGATTCACAAATGACTCTACCTTTATGATTTTCTATAGAGCTATCCCATACAGGGTGATTTGCATTAAAATCCCCGACAATGAGTTTCTGGTCAGGGATTAATGATATAAGTCTTTTCCAGTGACACTCCTCGAGCGGAGCATTTTGAGGAATATAAATGTTTGCAACGTGAAAATTATATTTGTGCAATTCAATAACCATTAACCTTTTGACCTCAATAACATTCTGATGAAGATAAGACGAGTTTATTTCAACTTCCGACACATCTATACAATTCCTAATTATAAGAGCAAGGCCTCCCTTGCCATCAGCCCGATCCTGTTCCCTAATATAATAACCAGCAGAACTAAACCTAACTTCTGGATTTAACCAGGTTTCACACAAGACTAAAATATCTGGACACTGTTCCTTTAAGAGATGTTGTAAATTTGCACGATTTGCACTTGAACTTCTTATGTTCTATTGTATAATTTTTGAGACTCCTTCCCCTCGAATTTAGTAGCTATGTATAAATGACAAAGCATCTTTAATCCTATCTTTCCTCCTATTCAACCCCGATTCCAGTGATTCAAAATTCAGAACAGGATCATCATCACCCAAAACAGACTGTAATTTTGCAATAACTTCCTTTTGAAAAAAAAACCCTTGGTGGGGTAATGGAGAGCTCTCTCCCCTATCAATTGGATTGAAGGAACTTCTGCTCGAAGAAGGAAATAAACAATTCAAGTGATCCTTTTATTATATCCCGGGCTTGGGGGGGTCGATGGTTTACGTTTTTTAGAAGCTGTATATTTAGTTGCTGTCTCACTGTAGGTTGGCAACTGAGCATTACTCAATACATCCTGAGAGAACCTAACATTGTTTCCTAAGCAAGGCCTTGAATTTTGGACTATCGGTTGAGGACTAAATTGCCTAACTTCCGGAAAATATTTTTCCATATTCATAAAAAATGTCCTCGTCGTTTTAGGATAAGCTAAGTTAGCATCGAAAAAAGAACTAGAAGTCATATACATGTGTACTCTAATTTGTTTTTGCCTCAGAAATTCAGGACACTCCTTGTCCGTGGAATTATGACTTGAACTATTGCAGTGATAGCATTTAGTAGAAAAGGTGCAATCACTTTCGTGAACAGTTATTACATTTTGCTTTCCCTCGGCATTGAGCCTTAATATGACCGTAAAAAAGACAATTAAATCATTGTTTAACCCTCATTATGTATGGATATACTATCATCTCAAGACTATAGACTGATATAGTTAGACATGTTCCTGTTTTCACAAATTCCCTCTTTTCATTGTCACCTGTCATTGACCTATTGAACCTTTTGACCTCAATAATGTCTACCACGCTGCTAGAAAACTTTTGAATTCCTTCTTGAAGATTTGCAAACATATCTCACAATACCCTTACAAGATACATTTACATCCGGTATGTACATTTCATACCCTGTCTTTAAGGGATATTCATTTTCAAGGAAGACATCAGCTGCCTGCCCTAGACTAAATTCGATTATGGCTCTGTTTTTACCTTTTCTTAGAGGCCCTTTTTGATGAGAAACTCCTGCCTCTCTTAGATCTCTTGCAATTGACATAGGATGAAGATTACCAATATTTTGCCCTTTCTCGTGCTTAGCTTGTACTACAAGAGTAAATGGCCATAAACTATTAGTTTTATATTTGTTCACTTTTCTCTCAATAGATTGTGTTTTGCCCTGATTCTGAAAATTTAATTGCTGACTTTGAGCACTTAGATTGTTTAAGATTTCTTTAACATTATCATTTTCTGAAAAAGGATAAAGCAAAAGTCTTACGCTGCATTCAGCCTATTTGTATACAAAGGAAACGATAATAGTTTCCAGAAACAGATCGTTAACACTTCCGGGTTAGACAAAATGTGATCATCAAGGAATCGATAAACTCTATCTTCTAAATTAAACTAAATAAGACTTTTACATTCTGTAGTGTGTGAATGTAATAATTATGCTACAAGTAGAATACTTGAAACTGTTTGTTTAACGGTCAAAATAGAGTATTTTCTTCCTTCATATATTTCTTTTAAAAAATTATTTGGCAGAGTAAAAAGCTTGTTAATATTAACGTGTGTTTCTATATTTTAAAATTTTAATTTTCGATCTTGATTTTACTTCCCAAAGATATACCAGTTAATTAATATTCAGCAGGTACGACATGTTAAACAATTTATCTGTTTAAGAATTAGTTTATATACATATAATTAATTTTATTAACTCATTTTGAGTCGATTTTGAAGCTAATTACCATAGAATTATTTATATTATATTTGACTAATATTTTGTTAAAATATTTTTAGTTGTCACCTTCTGTCAAGTCAATTTTATGTTATATTAATTAAATGGCTGGACTTGATTAAATAACAGAAATATTTCAATTTCCTTTATTGTTAATTCCAGGTGAGTTGTGTAATGGAGTGCTAGTTTTTGCACAATTTATATTTTAATGTACAAGATTGTTATTAATATGATGGTTTATTTCATCATTGTGTCATATTGAGTGAGTTTATAAATATATTTGTTTTCTTTTACTGTGTGTTATTTTATTTTGTTGAAAGCAAACATGCGTTCTTGGTTCAAAGAGTGTGTCACAAGGCATTTTGCTTATTCTAAACGAATTAGTGCAGCGCATTCGCGAATAATATTCCTCTTCATTGCATAATCTGCACAAGGGCTCACTCATCTCTAGTGCTCAGACATTATAAACCGTCCTGACTATTGGGCGTCATTTGTTTATTATTTAATGCCTAATATTTCAAGCATGGCCCTCCGCTCACTCCGAGTCGCAACCAAAAAAAGAAACTAACCCAAGGCATGCCCAAAATCAAGAAAGAAAAGTTTTAAAAATATCTGGAAAATGTTGAAAACGCGTGTGCATCCGTCAGTAGAGTTTGTAACGTCTGATAACTAGAAGCGAATCAATGGTTGTAAGGTTAGCATTGATTTGCTGTGGACCTCTTCAGCAAGACTGGTATTGGAGTTCGATTCACTCAGCGATTTAGGAACGTTACTAAGAATGTACTTTTCTAGCCGCAACAGTTTTACAACTTCAAAGAAATATCGTAACGACACATTCGTTGTATTCCCTACTGGTTAGTCACATAGTTTGGTTCAGAACTGTAACCTGACACTTTTGAACGTAACTGGAACAGTAGGTCAAATGCAAAATTAAGTAGAACGCCCAGATTACCATCACCATAATGAGCTGGCCAATTGCCCATTCCCTAAAGGCCAGAGCAAAATTAAATGAAGAAACAAAAAATTTTTTCAACCTTTTTGGCGGGAAAATTTCCCTGTCAAAACTTACCTCCTCGGCCTTCTGCGCTCCTGATAGAATATGAATTTTCGCGTAGAGAAGTGATACAAATCAAATTCTAACAGATCGGTGAGGTATAAAATTTTGCTCCTGATACTTTTGGCGGGAAAAACAGAAATTTACCTCCTCTGTCTTCTGCGCTCCTGGTAGAATATCAATTTTTGCTTAGAGAAATAACCCATATTAACACTATTTGCTGAGGTATAGTTTTGTTCCTAATACTTATGGCGGGAAAATCGTCTAAATTTACCTCCTCGGCCTTCTGTGCTCCTGGTAGAATATCAATTTTCGCTTAGAGAAATTTGTATTCTTTTAGTATATAAATCAGATTAAAACAGATTTGCTAGGTATATAGTTGCTCCTGATACTTTGGGCGCGAAAACTGGCTAAATTTACCTCCTCGGCCTTCTGTGCTCCTGGTAAGAAATCCATTTTTGCTTAGAGAAATAACCCAGACTAAACCGATTGCGGAGTTATATAGAGTTTTGTTCTGAATGGTAATGGCGGGAAAAATCAGCTAAATTCGCCTCCTCTGGCTTCTGTGCTCCTGGTAGGTTAACAATATTTGCGAAGATAAATTTGTTCGTTTTAGTGTACAAATCAGATTAAAACAGATTTGCCAGGTAAGCTTTACTCCTGATACTTTTGGCGGGAAAACCGGCAAATTTACCTCCTCGACCTTCTGCGCTCCTGGTAGAAAGTCAATTTTTGCTGAGAGAAACTAACCTAGACTAGAAACTAACCCAGAGTAAACAGATTGGGGAGTTTTATAGATAGTTTTGTTCCTAATACTTTT
>JAEQML010071386.1:0-16181 GCA_016904865.1 Pissodes strobi
ATGTATTATGCAATAATTATGGAGTGCCACAACGATCAGTCAGTTCTTGCGCCTATTCTGTGTCTGTGCTTTGCATCAATGATATTACATCTATAGATATTACTGGATATTTTATGCTACTTCTAGACGACACCACAATTTTGTGGGTGGGGAAGAAGGATAATGATCGAACTACTAGAGTATCAGAAGATTTGGTTAAGGTAAAGCAATGAAGCGATGCAGCTGACTTTCTCTTAATATTATCAGAACTAACCTGTTTACTTTTAAGTGGAAGGTTCCTGATTTGCCATTGTATACTTACATTCTGGAAAACGAGACAGTGTCAAAATTCTTAGGGTTATTCATTGACACCAATAAGAAGCTTTTATCAGCATGTTAGACAGTAAGTATTGTGAGGGTCAACTTACGACATTCAATTGTCCAACAGGTATATTATTCTTTGGTCGAATCTAACCTAACATACGGTATTTCCCCTGTGGGATCTTAGTGGGGAGCACTTAATTCACTATACTTTTGCTTTGCAAAAACGGGCCCTTAGAGGAATTTGTGTGAAGCAAGCGCAATGATCGTTGCAGGTATCTGAGCTTATGAACAATAATGAATCCCTATAATGTTGTGTCAGATTCGATAACAAGCTTATGAGAAATTTGATAGAAAATATGAGTTTTAACTCCACCCAACTAAGGTTGATCATTACGGCTTTAAAACTAACCAGGATTAGTTGCTATAACTCCGTTTTACTGATAAGGATAATATATTTTGGTTGTTTCTGTGACATGCATCAAAGCAGCCCCATATTTGCCCTTTACCTGAATTTCTATTAAATTGTAGGATTCTAGTTTCTTATCTCGATAACACAGAATTTAATATAGAGGAATCAAGTGTCAAAATTTCATGCCCGCCCTCTTCAAAAAGCATTCCAAAATTTTTTTATTTAAGCAAACCGGCTATTTGTCACAACATTTTCAAAGAATATTATGCCACGGCTCTCAAATATTGACTGGGCAAACATTTATACGTTAAATACGAAGTGTTAACTCGTACAAGATTGTTCGAAACCTTAAGAGTATTTATCTGTGTACACATATTATGTGTTCGTCATTATGTGAGTTGTTTGGCTTTTAGTCGTTTGTACAAACAGGGTATTGGTATCTTACGAATGTCCACTTCAAATAGACTCCATCAAGCCAAGTTGGTCATCAAAATTTCATGTTTTTGTTTGGATATTATTGCACGTGACATGAAACTAATATGCTGTTTTGGGAATTTTATGGTATTTAGCGGTAATTCTGGTGGTAAATGGGGAATTTGAAGACTAATGATTGCTCAAATAACTTTCACAAGTATGCAAGATTTACTAGCATTCTGCGAATGAATCTTACCCTCGATATTGCCGCACAAATCACTAAATCGCTTGTCAAAAAGGTAAGAAATTTAAACACGGCGTAATATTTTGATGATATTTTTTAGATTCTTGACTTTTTCACGTTAAGGTAGAGAGAAAGGTATGCAAAAAATTGAAAAAATGTTTTCCGGAATACGTCATCAAGGGGATTTGAAGCCTAACATTTTTGAGACCATTTTGGTGGTTTCTTAATGTGGCATACCTACTTGAAATTGAATAGGAGCAGCGAATTTATTTGCAGATCTGAATCTGAATACTCTGAAAATGTCAGATACTAACATTAATATTTGCTATATTTCGATCGGCTGGATGGAATTCATCAAGGGCAAGGGCAGGATATACTAATACCATACTTATGTAAGCCTGGGGATATATACCAAGTGCGTGGAAACAGGTGAAGGTTATATACTTGCCAAAAATAGGCAGAATATTGGACTATATACTGTAACCTGCCTTAAGCGTTGGGCCCTAGTTATGTAACACGATTTGTCAATTGCTTAACACGTGGTCCATATGCCAGGTTCACTCACCGGTTTTAATTTTATTTAAAGTGTAGTTCCATGTGTTGTCAGTTAGGTGAAGGTGCCACTAATTTTTGTTTACTAGAAATTTATCAATGATTAGGGGAGCAAAATTTAGAAAAATACCCTATAAGAACGTTGAAAAAACTGAAGATATACGAAAACTAACGAGGAAACGGTTTTTTAAAAATTTAACGAAAACAGATGCCCATAAAATAACAGAAAAGGCAGAAGAATTTAGAACAATTTTAAGCAACATTCAAGAAGAAGTAGAAAGAGCTATCATTATAATCAACAACAATCTAACGAATCACCTAGTAAAAGCAGGAACCAAAGTAGCCATACGAAGAAGAGAAAAAGAAAATAAAATAAGCGACGAAACAAGACACCTAATGAGTCAGAGAACAGACCTAATCAGCCAAGGAAAGAAACAATCAAATGAATACAAACAACATAAGCATAAGGATTAAAGATGATCTCAAAAAATATAATGAAGCCAAAATAGAAAAAAAAATTAAACAAACAAAGGAATGAAGTGCCTAAGACCGACATTGGGTAGAACCAGGCTATTAACCATGAAAGACAGCAATGGAACAGAGGCAAGGGAAAAACAAAAAATAGAGAACATAATAAAACAATTCTATAAAGATCTTTACACATCAAAGCAGGCTCCGGAAAACATCGTACAAGAGAATATAAACAAAATAATCAGAAATGTCAACTCAGAGGAATTGCCGGACATCGAAAACTATGAGATAGATAGAATACGCTATAAAAGAGCTCAAAAGTAACAAAGCTGCTGGTCCAGATAACGTATTGGGAGAAATGTTAAAATAAGGAAAAGACAAAATAATCAACACTTTGAATATTCTGTTTAACGAGTGCCTACACAAAGCAATTATTCCCGATGCGATGATTGGTATGACAGCATAGTTATTCTTCTCCATAAAAAAGGAGATAGAGGGAATATTAGAAACTACCGACCCATCTCACTGCTATCACAAATATACAAAGTATTCTTGAGGATCATCATCAAAATAACCAGTAGAACAAGCGGAATTTAGGAAAGGATTCAGCACGTCAGATAACCTTCTTACAGTGAGAACTCTAATAAAAAAGATAAATGAATACACTCACCCTTGTTTGTCGCATTTGTGGACTATGAAAAAGCTTTTGATAGCATAGAGCTATGGGCAGTGGAGCAGGCTATGAATAATTGTCGTATAGATTCTCGTTATAAACAACTCATCCATAATATATACGAAAAAGCAACCATGGCGATAAAACTGGAACAAAAACTCGAAAAATACCAATAGGAAGGGACGTCAGACAGGGCGACGTAATATCCCCAAAACTGGAAACCATGGACAGAATACGGAATAAACATCAACGGTAAAAGAATGACTCACCTTAGGTTCGCAGATGACGTCATCTTAATATCATCATCTTTTGAAGAGCTTCAAACTATGGTCAAAGATCTAGCAGAATCATCATGGAAAGTTGGCCTAAAAATGAACCTACAGAAAACTAAAAACACGGAAGAGAACAGGAATATTGAGGTCGACGACTGTGTCCTGGAAAAAGTGGAGGAATACATATCTTTGAGGCAAATATTCAAATTAAGTAAAGAGAATCAAAGGGCTGAAATAGCCCGACGAATTCGACTGGCATGGGCGGGTTTCGGGAAGTTGGATTTGTTCTGAAAAATCCTAAGATACCTCTGCATCTAAAGAACAAGGTGTTCAACCAGTGTATTCTGCCAATACTCACCTATGGTTGTCAAACATGTACCATTACTAAAGTGGACATAGATAAAATCGCAAAAACACAAAGGTCCATGGAAAGATCCATGCTAGGAATTAGGTTGGCAGACAAGAGAACAAATACGTGGATTAGGAGCAAAACAAACGTTAGAGATGTCGTAGAGTATGCAGCCACATTAAAATGGAGCTTTGCGGGTCATAATGCGCGACAAACAGATCAACGCTGGAATAGTTTAATACAAAACTGAACTGGAGGCCATGGCTAGGGCATCGAACAAGAGGACGACCACAGATGCGTTGGGGGATGATCTAAAGAGTGGATTACACTGGAAAAGAGCCGCACAAAATCGATCAAACTGGCGGAGACTGAGAGAGGCATATGTCCAAAGTTGAACGATAAGTAGCTAAAGAAGAAGAAGAAGAAGATAGAAATTAGTTACTGTCTAGATTATAGCTTACTAAGATAAACATCAGGATTTCAATTAAATTATTTATTTAAATATGAAAGACTTATCAACACAAGCCAATTAATTAAGTTGGGTTTATGGTATCGCTCATAAACTATTAAATCAAATTAAACTAAGTCTTTAAGTTTTAATCTAGGTCCTATATCATTAATATTGATGATGGTCACAAATAACAACGATCATTTTAGATACTCAAAAATTGCCTACTCGCCTTGAGTGTCCAAACGAGAAGGGCTGCCAATTCCCTCAAAAAGTGGCGCTCCAAAGGGATTCATCATCTTTCGAACGACTCGGAGCATCGGAAGTAAGGTGGCGAGAAGTAAGGTAGCGAGAGTATCGACAACACAAGTCGGCCAGTAAAAGGGGAAAATCGCACTACTGGACTTAAAAGCCAATAAGTATGTCACCATTTATCTCAAAAACCGTGACGTCGTTTTTGGTAAGCTGGTCAATCTGAATGCCAGTGAGATAACTGGCCCTAATGTAATCCTATATGGGGTACTTCTAAAGAATCGTAATCCTTCTTTGGCCCCTTCAATAAGTGCAACTCAGCTTTTATTACCCAACTATAGTTACAGATTTCTCGAGCAATTTCTGATTTGTGCTGTGTAAGGAAAGTCCTTGAATCAACCATTACAGATATAGTCTTCATTTATTCTACAAAGACCTTGCGCAACTAATTTGCCGGAGTACTCTAATTACCTTGCATATGGTGCAGATTAGATAGTGCAAATAGATTCAATATCTTTTGATATAAGGCTTTTGTTTGTTAAAGAAGTTGTTATGAGGTTGTTAAGAAGTTACGGACTTGGTGATCCTTTACATTCTCAGGAATTGCACGCAAACCATTAAATTTAGAAATTGCTATCGAAAGAAATCGTGGCATAAAAAGTTATTGTCAGGGAAACACCCCAACACGTGTATAACTTTCGTTTTTCACCGTATAGTTTGGTGATAACACCCTGTATGTATGTAGTATGAATGAGCCATAATAGATCCACGAATAGATTTATTTAACCACAGGTAAACAGAAATTTATGCATTTAAATCAGCATATGTCAGTTCTTTATTACCCCTTAGTCCAAACCTGGATGGTCGATTCCATTATATAAAGCTAAATGTCATTCCGTCACTTCAATCGTGTGTAATCGTTTCAATTTAATATATCCGTGTCTCCGTCAGTGTTCAGTAAACAGCAGTGTGTCAAAGAAAGAAAGATGTTTTCACCCTCTCACCGTTATTGTCCCTCCCGAGCTCGTAAGAAATATAATATTTCAGTTGAGATCAAGCGTTCACTCAAATAGCAGTAAAACGTACTGTTCTCCCTCTGGCCAAAGGTCAAATTCCTTTTGGGTCAATTTCTCTTCTTGTATGCACAGATATGTGTAGAATATCTACTGTACCTCAGTAACCTTTGTTCACACTTGGACAAAGACCTCATTTGGGCAGTTTAACCCAATTCTTCAAAGCCAGAAAGATAGCGTCCCCTTTGGAAAATTGAACGTGAGATGGCGGATTGACATTCCTGGTCGAATAATTTCTGCAAAAGGTGACAGCGAGATTTTATGGTTTCCGTAAAACAAACAAAAGTTAAGTTGGAAAGTAACTAAGTAAAATCTCTCCCCGTGGATGATACAGGTAAAGCAGTCAAAGTTCAAAGGTACGATGTGTGAACGTTGCTAAGTTGGAGAAAACTAAATGTATTAAATTAATTAAAGACAGAAAACTCAGTTTAAATCACAAAATCAAGAACTTTCAGTAGATATTCACTTTATAAATAACCTGTTTTGTAATATTAGTTGTATGTGTGAAAGGATGAATGCTTGAAATTAATAAAGAAAATACTGTATATTTATATTTCTCATAAATGCAATTTACACCTGCATTATTAAATTCAATCAAACCAAATACATGTTTCAGTTCATCCTATAGATATAATCTCACTACCCTATGGTAATGCAGTTTATTAAAGGTGGTTAATTAATAATTAAGATCCTTTATGGTTTTAAGCGATAGAAAAAATCAATTGTTTATTCCGACCAGTTATGGTGGCGCATTCTACAATATACACCAGAAATGTGATCAGATCTCGACTTCTCATCCTAAATAAACTTTAAATATCAATTGTTTTGTTAATCATTATTATATTATTAAGATAAATATATAAAAACAGGTTTAAAAAGTAATAACTTTTACACCCTGTAGATGTATTTAGTACTTCTTTTTTAAAGACTACAAACTGCATGTTATTCTAAAAACTATTCTCTGTCAAAACTCCTAAAATGCCGAAAATTTAAACTTCATCAACTGAATCAAAAATCATCAAATGCTAAATTTTGTCTATGCAATAAATTGAAATAGGGATCACACCGAAACTGCTGATGATTCCGATAAAGGGTCAGGGCAGTTCTATGATCCTCCATAATAATAATAAACCGTGATGAATATTCATTGTCTCTTCTACATTATATGTAGATTTTTTCGATTAGCATAACCATTATACGCCACTTGTGGACAGTATATTTTATTTTATACTGTAAAACTTTTAATGGCCAACAGACAGTACGCATTAACCATCATTTTACTTCCACATCACGTTACGTGAGTGGAAGTACTGTCTCGGCGGAACAATTTAGAAGAAACATTTTCGCCAAAAATGGCTAAATATTTTATAAAACGCCGAAGGATAAAGTTTGAACAAAATAAATTAATAAGTAACGATGAAAGTTATATTTTGTGTAAAATTTATTAAAAATCATCAGTGCGGAGCGCTTTCGGATTCAGCCATCACCAGTGCCACCTGGAAGCAAAATGCAAGTATTGAAAATTTAAAGGCTCAGAAAGATCAGGTAATTAACTTTATATAATTTTGAAGATATTTTACAGGAGGTAGATCCGAAGTAATGTCAAAATCCTCAGGTTATACTTACATCGCCAGGTCGTACACTTGAAACAAATTGATAGAACGATAAACGAAATTATAGACAAACAATCTCACACAATACACCATTATTGCAGAAAATAATCTATATGGTATAACTCTTAAGAAAAGGGAAAATCCGAAAACATAGTCGAGAGAATCATTGCGATTAAGAATGTTAACATTTTGAAAAATTCTGCATGTGCAGCAGAAGAACCAAAGTTGACGTTTCTAGAATTTTTAAAAGTAAAGAAGGGATGTCTATTTTTTGTGCAAAACACGTTAAAACATTACAAGGATGTTAGTAATGTTTCTTGTTGTAAAGATAGTCACCATTTTGCTGAAAATGAAATTGGGAGAATGAGATCACAACTTAACATCTTCCAACGACTTCTTACTGTCTCTTTCTCCATTTATATTAAAACGAGAAAAAAAAAAGATTTATGAAGAAATTAAGAAAATTAAAACATAAAGCCACTTAGGATCTAAGTATTCTTCTCTTCAATTATTTAACAATAGTGGTAAAGACAGTGGCCTTTTCAGGCGAAAGTAAGGACCAGAGAACACTGCGCGAAGGAAATGGAGAACAGGTAAGCTACCAATAAGACCAACAGTACCATATCCAGACTGATACAGAATTGCTGCCAGATATTGAACAAGCTAAGCAGTCATAAGAAAGTGACTTTAGCATGGGTTCCGGGGCATGAAAGGCCAAAGCAGGATCGTCGAGCTCTTTGGTGGTACCAAAAACTTTTTATGGCGTGGCCAGGTGTACTATTAATGCATACGTTACAAAATGGGCAGCAATGAAGTCTCAGGAACAGTGCAATGTGAAACCGCAGATGTGAGCCACAATAGGCCAAGGGTCGCAGTGGAGGGCCCCATCTGGGCCCACTCACGTATACCAACACGAATTATGGTTCATTATACGTGAGTCAGTTCCATACTTATCTACAACCATCCTTAAACACCCAAATGCTTAAATTTTACGTCACGAGACGGCAACAAATACCTATGGTATATCATTTCCTTAGTTAGGATCTCAGATTGCCTAGTACTCTATTATGAACTCATAATTCCACTTGCTGCTTTACGAGTAATTAAAATTGCACTTGTTGTGTCATACATAGCATAATGTTCTCTCTTACTATCATAATCATTATGCGTCTATTATTAAATGGTTGTAAATAAACTAAGTTAGAGGACTGAAGGTTATTCTCTTATTAAAATAAGAGCTCTTATACATGAGGTAAATTATTGAAATATTTCTGGTTCCATTATTTCGAAAAGTCATAATGTATCCACGGAAGGAGCTGCTAACGACCAAGGCTAGTTATATTAGATTTAGCAAGGTCCAATGAATACAAAGTGGTGAGAATTAAAAAATTGATTTAATTGAATTGATTTAAATCGTTTGGATCTGAGCTTACCTCGTATATAAGCCCTGATTTTAAGGGTTCAATTTGTATTAAAACCCTTGAATTCATCATACGTAAGAACTTCTTTCCGATGGATTTTAAGATAGGGCTTTTTACATTCTTCAAACCAGCCACCCACAATCCTTTTAAATGTGGGTGGATTTACTAAGGAAGTTCGATGCTCCAGATGCTTAGCTATAAACCCTAGAAGGGAAATATCTGAAGATAAATCAGAGGCCAGTTCTTGATTAATTACTCATTTTAGGTTATACAATTATAGGGATGTCTTTTGCGTTTTGACCACGCGATGTTTACTTAAGTAATCAAATAGAGCTCGCCAAAATTGACACCTACGCGATGGACTGCTTTAGGTTTATTAAAACGGTAACTTGGTTAATCACTCATTTAAAGTTAAATAGTTACAGGATGGTATGAAAACATTGTAGACAAGAAAACAAAGACAAAAATATTGTAGAATTAAATAAGGTTTAATTTGGTGAGGTGGATAACATTATTAAAATATTTATTATGAATATAGAAGATAGCCAAATGCTACCTTGACCGTAAAGCAGGATACTCTTGTTTAAATGAAATTTGGACATGAAGTAAACAAATGTTATCAGGGAACCACTTGAATCCAAAAAGGGGTTAGTTTTCGCAAAGGTTCTAAAGATTGACGTTTGGCCATATTATGTTTCATGCAAGTACTTGATTTTGGACATATTTAACCAGACAGCATGAAGTTACGGCTCTGAAAAAATAGAGAATTAAGAGGTAAAAAAACATAAGATAAATTTCCCTTAAAAAAATAGGAAAGATTCTCCAACGGGACGTGACAATTTAGTTTAATTGAGAACAGCCGATTTAACACGGGAGCCCTTTCAGAACCTCCATCGTCCTCATTTATTCGAAGTTCGTAATTAGTTTATTCTTAGTTTACAAGGTCATATGCAAATAAGTTTCATGAAAAACAGAGTCATCAACTAAAGTGGCACGAGACACTGCTCTGGAAGCCAGAGGCATGCTTTAGCTGTTGAGATAAGAGTAATTTATTCGCAGACAGAAAAGTAATTAAAAATAAAACATTAACTTCAATTTTAGAGAATATAGTTTTACTGGTTCTAAATAAAACGGTAATTCGCGTTTCTCAAGGCCTGCCAAGTTCTATTAATAACCTACAAAACAATCCCCCTCAAAACCGATATTTTTCCCAAAACATCGAAATTCTATTTCCTATGACTTTCCCACCTGCAAAACATTTTTTCCCACACTGTTGTCCACCTGTTCGTTCCGGTTGAAGTGTCCCCTCGCAATTATACATATGTGAAAACATCACAGATAAAGCTCACCCCCATTTCTGTGCGAGCCCCCTAAAATTAAGTGAGCAAGAAGTTATTTAAGGAATGGTAATGAATTGATGAGTTAGGTTATAAAGCTAGTAGATAAAATCTACTTTCTAATTTTAACTCGTTAGGGTGGGATAATTCTATCAACTTTATACTTTCCCCTTTAATTTAGGTTTTGAAATTGGCTGAAAAATTATATACAATAGCCTAAAACTGACCTTGGGCCTTATCAATATGTACATAAGATAGCCGATAAGTTCTCTATATGAAAGATTATTTGCCCATTGAGTATTTTTGGCACTTATTTGTAATTTAGGATGTCTTACAATCCTCCATTTAAACTTTTTCAAAGCTGTCTTAATTAATTTATTTTGTGTTATACAAGGATATTATCAATTTTAAGTTTTATTTCTAGACCTAAAAACAAAATATCTTCATTTTAAACTCTTTTTGTGAGGCTATTTCAAACAACAAACTCAATCAAGTAGCAATGAATCGTTTGTACTTCTTACGGTATTACCACAACCCACTTGACTTCAAGTCAAGTTGATTGTGGTATAACCGTTACTTGCAATATAAATAACATCAAATACTATCCACGTTTAAAGCTCCAGAATCGCCAGCTAAGGTTGATCGATTAGTTAAACCTTTACCGCTACCCCCAAAATGTCAGTTACCCTCTTCATATTTTGAATCTGGTCAAGAGCCGCCATTCGTGCTCTGTTTTGTACCTGCCTTTAGCGAATTTGTAGTAGACTTGCTAATCTACTTACTCTATGTAGGAGGAGGTTGAGCGTTCTGTACTATTTCCTTACTCCTCCTGGTGCCATCTGCAGTTCCCTACCAGGTCAACACCTGAATATCAGAATATCAGGCAGGGTATTCCTCTTGGAAGGTCCTCTCCTTGCAGTGCTTGTTCATATTAAAAAGGTCGGAGTTCTGGCTCATTTGAACCTGACTCGCCCGTTTCTTGTGCGTTATCTTGGTTGTCATGCAGCTGAGTCAGTTTAGCCTTCGTTCTTGCTCAGCAGTAATTATATGTTTCATTTGAACCTTTGTGTTATTTGGGCGTCAGTGGTGCGCACGGGTCATTATTCTTCTGATAATGGTTTTCTATGGTCTATTATATACATATCTACACTTTCCAGTAAATATAAAATACCAAAATATTTCTCATTTAAATAATGAACAAAACAAGTAATTGATGGAGAACTCCAATTCACACCTGCCTTTGTTCGCGCTATTTTTCCTTTCCCACGCATTTAAAATTCATAAAATAGGAAACACACGTGCGTTCGGGAGCATCATATCGCCGGTAAATGATGCGTGAACACGACTACACTCCAATTACGTATATCGTTACGTTCGAGTGCTGCACAAGCGGTCAGTTTGTCTATAAATTAAAATTATGCTGTTAAGTAACCTGGTACAAATGTCCCAGAACTTAGGGAAAAATGTGTGAGTTATTATTCATTACGATGATGAGCTTTTAGAATCAGCAGGTGCGCATTCTTTGCAAATGGCGGTAATGGCACGTATTATAATCCTTTAATTCCATGAAAAATACTTCTGGCTTTAAAAAGCAGTAGCAAATCGGATGTTCATGATCTGGCATTAATGTTTAATTGTCCACTAGATGATAGGTTCACCTGTTACAGAATATACGCAGGATGTCAATTTGAAAAATTTCAATGCAAATACATATCTCGAAAAATAAAATAGTTGAAAATTTGTAATTTGGCACAAATATTATACAAGGAGGGAATTAGAATTTACTTCGGCCAAGGAGTAAGTCACCCCCTTTAAAATTTCAAATGACATCACCCCTTTTGTGATAACTCAAATCAAAGGTCTCATTGAGAAGTATCCATCTGCACAAGATTTTTCTTAATTTCATATAGGAGAACACTAAAATCATTATTCGGGTAAAACCAACTGTATTTTATTACATTGCTGTTTTATTTGAATAGATGCTCAAAATGCATTTCATTTTGCTGTAAACAAAAGTATCTGTTTTCAAATTCCATTCTGGCATTTTGAAACAGTTTTCTTGGAACAGATCTGCACTCTCTAATAATACGTTGTTAAATGTAAAAAATCCCATCAATAGTTAAATAAATTACCATTTGGATTAGGTTGTACCTCAAAGTCAAAAAAGCGTCAAATGAAAATACTTCAACCGAATTGATAATTTGTGCTTTTTCTTAATCAGACATAATGTACACTTCGGCTGAAAGAATTCAAATTGTGTTTATTTATGGTTCTGAAAATCGTTGGGCATAATGACTGCAAAGATATGAACCCTGGAAAAAATGTAAGGCATACTTATATCAGACAAATGATTCTCAAATTTGAAGAGTACTCGATGAAGAGGCACAAGTAGAAGTGTTAGGACATTTTGCTATGAATCCTACAATGTCTCTACGCCAAGGTGGAGCGACTATAGTAATTTCGTATGAAGCTATACGTCAGGTACTTAAACTTAATAATTTTCGCCCGTACTAAATACAACTTCTCCAGCAGTTCCGTGAGGACGACCCTGATCGAAGGATCCAATTTTGCGAGGAAATGACAGAAATTCTGCGTGTTACTCCCCAGTTGTTAAAAAATATTGGTTTCAGGGATGAATGCACGTTTTTTTTAATGGTTCTGTGAACAAAGACAACTGTAGATACCGAAGTGACGAAAATCCGCATTTGTACCCACAAAAAATGTCTGGGCGGAAATATTAGGTGATACTGTTGCGAAACCATTATTTATTAATGCCAACCTCAATGTTGATATTCATTTGAACATATTATTAGACACCACTATTCAACCTCTCATTGTTCAAGAACTAGACAATCAGTTAGATATTGATGGAAACAGGAACCTAAATGAAAATTTGATACATTATCAACAAAATTAAGCACCACCACACTATTTTCTTCCTGTCAGGCAATCTCTGAATGACGCTTTTCTCGGTCAGTTGATCGGAGAGGACCAATATAATGGCCGGCTAGATCTTCCGATCTAACATCCTTTGACTTCTTTCTCTGGGGCCATTTGAAAACTGTTGTATTTAAATCACAACCTGCTTCAATAGAAGATCTTCGGCAACGCATTAATAGAGAATGCAGATCTATTCCGAGACAAGTGTTTCAAAATATCAGAATGGAATTTGAAAACAGATTATACGTTTGTTTACAACAAAATGAAATGCATTTTGTTTGGGCATCTAATCAAATAATATAGCAATTTAATAAAATACTCGAATTATAATTTTTATTTCCCCCTGTTTTAAATTTAAAAAAAATTGTTGTGCAGATGGATACTACTCAGTGAGACCTTTGATTTGAGTTATCACAAAAGGGGTGATAACATTTGAAATTTTAAAGTTGGGGTAAAGGGCTCCAAGGGGGTCGCTCATCCCTTGACCGAAATATGGTGGTTCTGGTTCACCCTACTTGTATAACATTTGGGACAAATTACAATTTTTCAACTATTTTATTTTTCGAGATAATAATAAGCATAGACAATTTTTTTTACCGAAGTTTTAATACTCTACAACCCATAAATATGTCACGAGTATCTTCGGGGGTAGCGCGTTTATTTAAAGGATAACTTCTCAGAGAAGAGCCTCGTCGCGATTAGTACAATGACGGGGTCTCAATGCTTCCTTTAATCTACCACTGAATGTTCTACTCGTGAGGACACGCCTTGTTTAGCGTGCCGGGGGGTAACTGAGGTAGACCGGGATCGCGTTACGTGGGGTAAGAAGAGATGATAAAGTAAGCACGTTTAGTTTATAACAATAACAATGTATTAACGATAAAACTTTAACAACAATTATTGGTCAGAGAAAATGAGATTCTATTATACCCGATTACTACGGTGCGCATGTTTTCTCCATTTGAGGTACTGTTCATAGGTCTTTGTTTACTGTCTTATAATTTATAGTTTTTCTTAAGAGCTGGGTTTTATTTAAGAGCACTAAGAGCTTTTACTAAACTTTTTAACTGACTATTTAGACACTTGTCTTTCTGAACACTCTGACAAACTTCTTGTCAAGACTTTACTATGGAGGTTGTGCAACCCCTGGTCCTAGCAGTCGTCAAATGGCTAACCGGTACCAGGTTGGGTAGGAAAGGAATGGAACCTAAAGCAGTCGTATGACTAACTCTAGGAGCGGATAGAACCCAGAAGGCAGTCGTCAAGTGGCTAACCTTGGGAGCTGGAGGTGAGACTAAGTCTGCCGAACTGAGGGTTCGGTAGCGTATTTATATAAAACAAAGTGATGATCATTGCATGCATAAGGTTCAAAGTCGCTCCCGTTGATTGCTCGCGTTGTTTATAGTTTGCCTTTAATGTTTATATAACAATCTTCAAGTTCAAGTTCAAACTTGCGACAATACTATTAATTTATGTGATAAAAATTTGAGTAAATTTTATCATTTTTGTTATTTTCGATCAAAATGAAAGTGAGAATTGAGGCAGTTACAATAAAAAAAGTGACATCCAAATGTTTTAAAAAGGGCACTCAGTAATTTGAACAGAGTTTGATACTTTATAATTTTTTTATTTTTAATCAGATTTTTATGACTTTTGCAGATTTTAATAATTTTCTTACGGATATACATACCATGATGTTACTCTAAAAGCAAGATCAATTTGCAGAAGCTGTATTAAATATTCGCATTTTTGTAGTAAGTTTAAAACATCCTGTAGAACATATGACACATTTGGTCTCATTTTAATTTTTTGTGACAAAGTTTCTTGTATTCCTAACATAAAGATTTTTGAATTATTTCAATATCCCAATTTTTGAAGGAGTTATTCAATTCTTTTGAATATAAAAGTTTTTTTTATTCAAAAGTTACCAAATCATGAAATAAAAATGAAAGAAATATGAAAGTAGCGAACATCTCTCAATAGTGCGTGTGTCGCCTCTAACTGTATTTTGATCATATTCTTCTATGCATCGAATGGTTAAGATGGATTATCCGTTCTTGAGGAATTTGTAGGCATTCCTCGTTTAGTAATCTTCTTAGCTCTTGAAGAGCGCTTGGTGAACGACTTTTTTTAGCTGATTTCCGAGACACTCCATGGAGTTCTTATCTGGGCTACAAGCAGGCGCATTATAACATCCTTTACACAAGTAGAGCACTATGTAAAAATCGGCCTCTCCTATTGGTCGATCCGCATGGCCCTCCGCTCGCTTCGCTCGCTACGGGGGCTCAAGAAAAGGAATCTAACCAGGTGCTAACCCAAGACATACCCAAAATCAAGAAAAAAACTGTTTACAAACATAATGTTAAAAAAGGCACAGGATAATCTCAGCCACTCTGGGAGAAACAACCACAAAGGCAGCGGTGGGAAAAGGATGCCCCCAGGGGGGAGTTCTATCTCCACTACTATGGACCATATTAGTGGACGACTTATTACAAAAACTGTCTGCAGAAGGCTTTTACTGTCTAGGATATGCAGACGACCTAACGATTGTAGTACAAGGCAGATTTGCCAGTACTCGCTCAGAGAGAAGCCAAAAGCTCTCAAAATAGTGGAGAACTGGTGCAAAGATGAACAGCTATCAGTTAACCCAAAAAAGACGATAATCATTCCATTTACTAGAAGGCGAGCCCTTACAGGACTAAAACCACTGGCGATAAATGGAGAAGAAATACCTTTTTCCAAGGAAGCAAAATATCTAGGAGTCATATTTGACCAGAGGCTTACCTGATGGAAACCACACATCCAAAAGGCAACTCTTAGAGCCACAGTTGCGCTAGGAAGATGCAGAAGGATGTGCGGAAAGAATTGGGGCCTCAATCCCAAAATGACACTGTGGCTATACACAGCAGTGGTAAGACTAATGATAGCGTATGGTTCAGTAGCATGGTGGACAAGAACCATGCAGGCGGAGGCAAAAAGGCAAATAAGTCGCGTTCAAAGGCTAGCATGCCTGTGCGTCACTGGAGCCATGAGCACAACGCCCACTGCGGCTCTAGAAGAAACAAGGCAGATGACATCCTGGGATTGCCCACGGATAACACCATAGCTAAGTACAGCTTTGCCAAAAAGTACTCGACACATATTCCAAACAGGAATGATTGAAAAAATGGGCCCCCAATTAGGGCAAATGTGATCTGGTACACCGACGGCTCAAAAACACGGGAAGGAGTAGGAGCCGGAATATATGAACCAAGGACGAAAACAAAAATTTCGATTTCCATGGGCAAACTAGCGACAGTGTTTCAAGCGGAAATAACAGCAATAGAACAGTGTGCAAAGGAAATAAAAAGAAGATATAGTTGAAACAAAACAACAGTTGCGATCTTCTCCGACAGCCAAGCGGCAATAAA